>JAADYS010000963.1:0-19297 GCA_012931995.1 Fusarium albosuccineum | reverse complement strand
ATAACTATAGATCTAATTATATTTTATTTAGGGAGCCCTCTGATTCGATATAGTCTTAATAGTTTATATGTAGATTCCTGGTGGTTATTTCACCGCCCTGACTGCAGATAGACACATCATTCACAGCGTCGTTGCGTACGTCAACAAAAAAGAGAAGGTCTACTCGATCGAGCTCCTAAACACCAGGGCAGAGAAAAGCTTCGCGATCAGCAGGGCCGACTTCTATCCGACCACAGCCTACGCCCAGTCAGTACCGCGGACAAATTCAACGCAAATGGCTACTTTTACGGTCTGCGACCAAGCCCGGACGGTGTCGAGGTTGCCATAACGTTGCTGTGCGAGGCCGGGTCCGGCATCTAGCCGGGCGGTGTATCCCGTAGTTCCGGCTCTACACCGTCCCTCCTCGGAGATAAGTACGTTGCGTACACGGACAACGCACGGCCAGGTGAACCTCCACATCGCTCCGCATATGCCGGCCGGCAAGAATGGCACTAAGCCGGTCTGCTCAGTGACGATGTTCGAGCCAGGGGCCAGTGCCAATAAGAACACCATATCGAACCGTTTTGACTGCGATTCTATCCTCAGCCTGGTCCTGGGCGACTTCTACAACAGCGTCCCCGTGAACGTGATGCGATGCTCACCATTTGGGGACGGGACTGACCTGGATCCTCTCACAATTAACTGTCCATTTAATGAATCAGCCAGATGGCCCAGAGTCTAGTCCCGATCGACTTGGGCGACAAATAGGGCTAGTGGACGGGCGTTCACTACGTGCTGGTGCATGGCCACGACGAGCTTGACCTAGAGGGGAGCTTCGTGTATTATATCGCCGCAATCGATCTCGAGACCGGCAAAGGGGCATGGAGCATCAGAACAGTCGCTTGAGGGTCTTTCGGTTATATTTCAGGGGCCTGTGCTGACGCCAGATGGGGGCGTCGGTCAGCACGTAATTGGGGGTTTCGTCAAGATGAAGGATGGTCATTCGCTTGCGTGATGGTCCAGATATAAATGCCCCTTTAATCAACTCCACTGTCAGACACGTCCAGCTGACAACGCGTACCTTGCATGAACCCAACTTTCTTCTTTCAGCCAGAAAACTTAAAGCCAAGACCGGACCGCGTGGGATGGGCCCAGGTCCTTGGTCCGATGGCGGCGCAAGCGAACCGTTTGACCAGCAAGCCACGCTCTAGCCCATGATCGCAGGTCCTGCCGAACTCGCAACGATCATTGGATCATGCAAAATTGCCTCAGCCGAACCGCCCGGATCTCCACTGGCGTGGCGCTCGATAAGGGCTCTGTTAGCTTGACAAAATGTGTAATAGCGCGGCGCACCGAGGGCTCGGACCCCTTTTGCTTCGAGAACGATCTGGCAGCGCGGAAAATCGCATCTGACTCGCTAGTGACCCTCTATTGGGAGGCGCTAATCTGTGCGCAAGCCACTCCGATATTGACCGAAGCCACGAGAGGATGGGACGATTCATGAATCTGATGCCATCTGGTCAAAATATGGGTCTCGACCTGTCATGCTTTGCTGTTCTTATTGCTAACCGGTTCCCGGCTGGGAAAGGTTAAACTAAAGAGTCTGCAGATCTCTGCCTGAAAACCCCAAGCTCCCCTTCACATGCCTGGGTGACACTTCTGAGTTGGGTAAACCCTCCTGCAGCTGCGAGATTCTCGTCAATCGGCAGCCATGGCGTCCCTTGATACCGAGATGTGGGCGTGGTATGCCTTGACCCTGATAGTGGTCATTGCACGAATGTAGGTGGCCAATTCCTCATTTCTAGAACGGTTGCTTACCATCTAAATGTAGGACATCGCGAAGGATGCTACTGGGGTCATTCAAAGGCTTGCTGGCCGATGACTATCTTATGGTCTTCACGATGGTATAGCCTCTACAGATCATTGCGACTTCACCGTACTAACACAGCCATCAGATCACGTACACCATATTGTTGGTCATCGTCAAGGTCTTGACGTATACGCCGACCAACCTCATCAACCCTAAAGAGAAAATCGTACTCGACTCTGACGATATCAAAGAAAGAGAACATGGTTCAAAACTAGTAATTGTCACTGAGCAGATGCAGATGTTGACTATCTGGGGTGTCAAGGGTTGCCTTTTGTTGATGTACAGCCGACTGACGTGAGTAACCTGTCTCCATCTTCATTCTGAGCCAAGCACTAACTCAATTACAGACTGAGTTTGCGCCAAAATATGCTCGTCAAGATCGTTGCAGGATACGTTGTCGTCGGGTTTGTTGTCATGCAGATCCTATGGTTCGCTGCGTGGTGCCGGCCTTTCAACCACTACTGGCAGGTTCCTCCAGATGACTGTAAGCAACAAGTTGTACATCCATCACAATAAACTTGACTAACATTTAGCCAGTGAACTGCTCAGCAGAGACCAATCACATGATTACAAATGCGGTTCTCAACATCTCTTCAGACATCATGATCATCGCCCTGCCTATGCCAGTCTTCTTGCAGTCACAGCTGCCTGTTAAGAGAAAGGTCGTCCTCTGTGCTGTCTTTGCGCTAGGTATCTTCACAGTAAGTCTCTAGCACGGATAGTACCATTCATCATCTGTTGACATGCTGCTTCCAGATTCTAGCAGCAGCTCTCAGCAAATACTACAGCTTGGGCGACCCCTACGGAACTGACTGGATCTACTGGTACATCCGCGAGGTTTCAACAGCCATCATCACTGCCAATCTGCCACTTACCTGGACATTACTTCAACGTGTCTTCCGCATCGGATCATTCCACGCTAAGTACGGAAAATCATCCGGTCAGCGCACTGGCGAAGCGACATCGCGATTCAGATCGACCTATGGAAATCTCAGCAGTGTAACGCGGGAAGAAAGGCGGACTAGAAAGGGGACGACTCATGAACCAGGTCTCAGTATCTCAGAGAGTCAAGAGCAGATCAACAGCTCCGATAGCATCCCACTGAAGATTTACCAGAAAAACGAGGTGAACATTACCACTAGTGAGGTGGATCCAGAGCACAGGCGCACATCTTCACCAGAATCAGGCCAAGCTGGGCTGGAGAGACCAACATTTGGGGGAACTAATGGGCAAGCAGCCAGTGCCAACGGGGACAAGACCGGGTCTGATATCGAGCTTGGCGTCGTGACCAAGGTCTATCACGGCGTGTGAGATGAAAATTAATTTTACTAGATTTAAATACTTTGTTAGATAATAAGAGCAATCAGTACTTGTCCAAAATTATTGTTAGTGATGTTACTTCGTCCTAAGCCGAAGCGAACAATGGCAATGTGCAACTGGCGATGACTCTAGCTTCTAAACTGTGCTGTAATGAACCCCCCTTCGGTACCTGCTATAACAATGGTATTTCCAGAAATCTCTTTACTTTGGACTTGATAATCCTCAGGTAACCAAACTATTCTTTCTGTATCCCTCATAATCCATTTACCGTCGAGACTGAGGTGAAATGCCCGGCCTCCATCCTTCAGGCTGAAAGTACCTGCAACCGTTCGGAGGCTATCATTTGAGTCAGAGTTGAAAGCAATCTCCGTGACGCCTCGAGGCAAATTGATATTGCCTATTAAGGAGCCGGTTTTTCTATCAGAGATAAAAGTACTCTTGTCACAGCATATTGCAAGAAACCGTAAATCCGCTGAAGAATCGACGTCGTGAATGGTACGGCATTCGTAAGTTCTGCCAAGTCGGAGTTTGCCGCTGGCTATGTCCCAGATCTGAAGCTGGTTCATGGTCCATAAAAAGACTTCTCGTCCATCTCTGGAGAACTTGAGGCCGTCAAACGTCGCGTCCAAACTGCTCCGCCAAGTTTGGACCACGGTCCCAGACCTAACATCACGGATACAAACTTGGCGGTCTTCTGAAACCGAGGCAATTTTCTCGCTGTCATCTGAAAAGACAACCTTGCGGATTGAAGCTTTTTCGCTTACGTGATTGTACACTTTGGTAAGTAAGGACAAGGTCTTTGTCTTTATCTTATCTCCAACTGGCGCGGCGTCAGCCGAGAGGTTACAAATCTTGAGATTGGCTTCGCGAGCGATAGCCATATACCTCAAGTCCCTCGAAAACGCCACCTGGCAGTATGTCGCATCTTTCAGAATTGGTCCTGTGTGTAGGCAACGCCCAGTAGTCGTGTCCCAAACTTGTACCCTACCATCGGTCGATTGTGTCAAGATTCTGGTCTTGTCGGCCGATAGTCTCACACTCGCTAGTTGCGTATGCGTTGGAGGACTCGTAAGAGTGCTCAAATTTTCGGACCATTCGTCCGGAACATCCACCTTGTGATAGCTCAACAAGTACGGGTCTTTGTTTTCGCTGCTGAAGAATAACTTTTCTGTTCGAGGCGGCGAGAATAGAAGCCCGGATGTGTAAAGTTGAATAGGCGTAGTCTCGAGAGCGGGTCGGAAGTAATGTGCGACCTGACTGGCACTCATGATTACATGTCGCAGCGCTTCAACATTTCTCTATAATCTTGTTAGCTTATCCATCTTAATGTGAAGTTATACGGGCTTAAACGTACGACTAAGTCATACAGTAACGCCATAGCAATCAACCCCTCCCCGAGTTTGCCTGCCCAGTTAAGAGCCTCGAGCCAATTCAGGAGTTTGGCTCTCAAAAACTCGTCGAGTGCACCCCCAGCATTCATAATCGGGTCATCAATGGTCAAACCCGAGTGTTGGAGATGGTGAACCCAGTAGTCACGACAGTAATGAATGGGGTCCATGGAGTTGGGAATTGGCGGCTTGACATCGTCTATGAGGAAGCCAGGCGTACCAAGGTTATAAATGTCTCGTTTCAGTATCTTTGATAGCATGTCGAGGGATGCCATAGAGACGACATGGTGTTGCTGGCTGACCCCGGAAGCCGACAAAAAATCCGAAGATGTGCTGAGAAGAAAGTCTTTGGCCGACTGGTGGACGAAATAGACAACATCTTGACGGATATACAAGAACGAACCACACGCCTCGACAACTCTTTTTATTTCATCGAGATCGTTTCTGAACGGCCGAAGCTCTGGGACCAGGCTCGCCAACTCCTGTAGAGTAACTGGGCGATAGACGATGGCCATAGTAGCCAGAACCTGCTTATGAAGGTCTGCGCTAGGGGAGGAGAGAGTGTAGTTTATCATCCTTTGATAAAGTGGCACAAGACCCTCGGGGAACTCTTTGATCTTTCGAATAACATCGTACTTGGGCAGCCGAGGGTTATGGACCGCTTTGCAGGCAATTTCAACCCAGAGAAAAGTGCCATCGGCATTATCGGACAGCAGTTGACGGACAGCCTCCTTAAGGGGCCCATCATCCTTGCCGAACTGCGGAAGCCCCTCAACTCTGTGGTTTATGAAGATGTCAACTGCATTAGAGACGGCATCGGCTTTCAGCTCGAGCTGCACCAGGACATTTCGCGAAGCAGTTCTCAATACGTCCATCTCCAACCAGTTGCGGCTAGACACAATGAGCCTCACCGCCGAGTTTGAAACCTCTATGATAAGGTCTAGGAGCTTTGGCAAGTCGGCAATACACTCGTCCAGGGCGTCGATGACGAGGACTGTGCCCTTGGACGATGGGTCTTGTAGCATGGTGGTCAAAATGATACTGAGAGCGACCCAAGCATTGGCATCTTCAAAAAGGTGCTTGGTAGCGCCCTTGTACCTCTGTAGCAGATGCTTCATGAGGGACTCTCGTTGTTTCACCAGCATGTATATGAGTCCGCGCAGCACAGCTGTCGCACTATTAATGCGAGAATCTGTTTCTTGGCAGAAGAAGAAGGCCACATAGCTGCCGTCATTTTCCTTGATCAGCTCGTCAATGATGCCACAAAGCAGCATTGTCTTGCCTTTTCTGGGGTCGGCTCTAATCCAAAGCAAACCACCATTGGGATCATCGCGCCATTCAAGGAAGCTTTTGTGATTGAGAATCCAGCTGCATGAGTCCTTGAGTAGACCGCCTTCCAGGTCCTCAATGCGGGTTTTGTCATCTTGAGGGTCTGTAACAAAAAGGTCTGCCAAACAGTCGGCGGCGGTGTAACGCCATACTGCAGATTTCTGGTCAAACTAAGCCCGAGATGGTACGAGGATGATTTCGCTTGCCATGATTGTGAACTATCTGATCGCCCTGGTGAATCCGTGTATAGTCGCCGAAGGTGTTGGACGAGATTGTACGATCGCCCGCCATACTGGTCGGAGTGAAGAATGAAATGAGATAAGGAGCGGAAACAGCTTCTAGCAGTACTAGAAGGTAACTGAAGCTGCAGGGTCGCATCGGGGGAGATACCGCAGTCTGTTGGGCCACCCTTGGCCTGTTTTCTGGCCAACTGTTGGCTCGGTTCGGCAGTAATAGTGGTCCCATGATCAATCAAAGTGTAAAATCAAGCTGATGGGCGCTTAATTAAGGTGATGAAACTCGAGACAAACGATTCGCTGAAACCGGGATTGTTTCATTTGCCGCTGAGCTTCGAATGCCGCACCAGCTTCCACGTTGACTGCGACACGTCACACGGACTGCCTTTGCTCGGGTCTTTGGGACGAAACAATCAGCTATATACCGTAGGTACTGTTGGTAATCCCGAGAGTCAGGAATTCTAGGTCCTGGTATTTCCAATAGCTAGTTAGGATTGTTAATTCCAAAATCCAGACAAGAATCCATCCACGTCCCTCAATGGTCCAAACGTTGAGTCTCCTGTCATATCACCTTGCATAATCCGAGTGCCGTCTCCAAATGAATTGCTCATAATGCTCCGGCCACCCGGATGACCCTGATCTGCATGCACGTTAGCCAGAATCAATGCAAGGCAGTCGTTAGACTCGAACCTCGATCTCCATCGTCGACCGTGTATCGATTTAGAATGGCTTTGGCTACAGATGCAGCTGCTGCTACGGCAAAGTCTTGCCAACCTTTGTTTGGGTGGCTATCCGCATAGTTGCAAATGCCCTTGACAATTATGCACGGAACCTCGTCCCATGCTCCCGCGCCTTCCATCTCGAACGCGATGATGTCGTATCTGGCGGCAATCTGGTCTCTATCTTCTCCGTTCTTCATGGCCCTGTTGCCCGACCCGACTCGACCGATGAAGATCCTCGGCGTAAAATTTGCAACCTGGGCAACCTCGAGGAAACGCTCTCTCGTGATAAGCTTTGCCGCGTCACATCCAGTCTCGGCACACGACGCCTGGGAAGCTGCATCGCAGAAAACGTATGAATCGCTGTCACATACGTCACACGAGTTCCGGTGTTTGTGTGCGTAGTCTGCAGCATAGAGACTATCGTTATTAGCTCCAGGATATTGGTAGTTGGCTCGGTATCGCTTTTTCCTGGCTGCGTTTTGCAAGTCCCCCAGATACTTTGCAGCCTTGTTCTGAAGCCGCGCTTTCATCATCTCCGTTTCAAAGACTGCAAGGAGACCTCTAATATCCTTATTAGGTCTCGCGAGTCTGTCTTCGACCGAGTCCTTGACAGCAAACGAGCCTTGATATTGTCTGCCGTAGTCGTATTGAATGATGGACTTGCTCACTACGACGTCGCCCAGAAATGCATCACAGTTAGAGATATGAGGGACGCCTCCACAAACGCCAACGATGAGGACAAGCTGTAAGCCTGTAAAACTCAACCGCAAACTAACAGTTCCGGCTGCAGCGCCGTGGGCTCCCGTTTCCGGAAGAATGGCTAGAACAACGTTGTGGTCTCCGATGCGGCCAGTGATGTAGGTATTTCTGTCGCCAGGTGCCTGGCCGTACATGTCTGCCCCTTCGTGCCAGAGGTGATCGAAAAGCAAGGCGACGGCATCAGCCTCGCGAGGCCGAGCGCAAATTATGGCAATTCGAAAGCTTTGGCGGTCGGCGGGGGTTTGTGGGGAAGCCATTGTGTGGGTTATAGTCGTATTAGAAGACAGAGAGAAACCCTGAAGTAGACCTGCTTGATGGGTTTATATTGCTGCCCGACAAACCCTAGTTAAGTAATCACCTGCCAGCCAGCATAATCGCGGAGCCGCATTTCAGAAGGAGCCTAATCATTTTAGGAAAAAAAGAATCAAAAAATGGTACACCATCAGTGTACGATCATGTTCCAAGATGCTGCCAGTTGTGATGGAATAGATCGACAAGTTTCCCGACATTTGAGCAGGAGAGAGGCGCTAGCTTCTCGTATATAACCCTAGCACTATGCGATAATACGGCAAATGCTGCCGAAAGCCAGTACATACGATGGCAATGTGCAAATGGCGGGGCTTGTGCTGCAAGTTGGCTACTGTGCCTTGCTCAGAGCCTTACTGGTAAATATGCGCCTGCCAAGGCTGTGTAAGCAGTGGCGTTTCCGCCTGATGTTGGCCCAACAAAAACGAGGCTCCCCAAGTTTAGCAACTTTCCCCTTCCAACTCTCGACCTCAATCGACGTCTTCTTGTAGCAATCGGTCACGATGGCGTCCAACACGTACAATCAAGTTAGCGAAGTCTTTTCGAAAGCGAAAGTCGACTTCCTCAACGGAGTGAAGGATCCAAAACTCCGTTCTCAACTCGAGGCTACGACAACAATCGATGACATCTGGGACTACACCGAGAGGCTCCAGAAGGACCAAGCGAATAACAAACGCCTGCGCGGATTGAAGAAAATCTGCCCATACATCGAGCGACTCAAAGAATACGCCGGCGTGATTGAGGTCTTTGTCCAAGCAAAGCCAGATGTTCTCGCTCTCATTTGGGGTCCCATCAAGCTCTTGCTCCAAATATCCAGCAACCTAGTCGTTTCTTTTGACGCGATTCTCGATGTCATGAAGAACATGGGCTCCGTCCTTCCCCGATTCAACGAGTTTATCCCATTGTTCAAGAACAACGAACGTATGAAGTATGTTCTGGGGCTATTCTTCCAGGATATCCTTGATTTCTACCTTGTCTCGCTCAAATTCTTTGGCCTCACCCGTAAGACATCAAAATAATTTCCTATCGAGTCAAAAAAAACTAGCTAAATGTTGGATTTAGGCTGGAAGGTCTTTTTCGAATCTCTGTGGCCCGCTCGCCGATCCGAGATTGAGGTCATAACCCAAAACATCGAGAAACACAGACTTCTCCTTTGCAACGAGATCACACTGAGCGATATTTTGGAAGCTCACACAGCACGACAGAAAGCCTTCGAGCACTACGCCAAGACTCAAGAATTTCAGGAACGTCAGGACTTTCATTCAATGGAGACTTATATACGCCCTCCATCCTATGACCAAGATCTTGATCGACTTCATAATGGCCGCTGCGAAGGCACAGGGACATGGCTGCTGCAGGATCCACAGTTTACCAAATGGGCTGAGGGAGATAAGAAGTCGCCCCAGGTTTTCTGGCTTCAAGGCATTCCTGGAGCAGGTGAGTGTATTACACTCCCATCGCTGATATTCCGACACCCCGAGCAGTTAGAAGCTAATATTTTCGCATTATGTATAGGTAAGACATACTTGTCTTCCACAGTTGTTGACAGAACCAAAGAGCTCGGTCACTCTCTTTTCGCTTTCCTCAGCTACAGGCACGGCTTAGACTCTACACTCCCCATCTTCCACTCCTTGACGTTCCAGCTCGCCTCTCAAGATCGAGACTTGAGAGCAGTGTTATGTTCCACCATTTTGTCTAGTACAAAGGATTTGAAGCGCGACCTAAAAGGGGACTCGAAGTTTGCTCTTGAAGTATTCGCCAAACTGCTACAGGCGGCGGGTCCTACCTACGTCACCATCGATGGCCTGGACGAAGTCAACGAGTCCACCCAACAAATCTTTTTGCACCAGTTTCTTAGCCTGTTAGAAGAGTGCCCTGAGGTAAAACTCTTGGTCAGCAGCAGAAGGGTGGACAGAATAGAGAGAATTCTCAAGGGCACTGCGATGGCGCTGCTTATTGACCAGAAGAATTCCGGTTGCATCAAGACGTATGCAGCGCGACAAGTCAAGAAGTGGCTTGACGAATCAACTTTTGACAATGAAGCTCGCTGTGAGATCCGAAGTCTGCTAAGTCCATTAGCCGCAAAAGCCAAAGGTAGGTTTCCGAACCATCTCATTCTCGTTGTAAGATCTAATGGACTACAGGCATGTTCCTCTACGCTAGGATTGTGCTGGAGAGTGTTGAAATGCTATACGATTTTGACTCAATCCGGGACCAACTCAACGTTCTTCCCGCAAGTCTTGACGAAGCGTAAGTCATAGTAATGTTCAGCACATGAAGGTTCCCGTGAAGTCTAACACATGCGCTTAGGTATGAAAGAATTCTGGAGAAAATTCTGAAGAGCCCCATGAGAGTTCAGAAACAGAGCAAGAAGATCCTCTCATGGATAGCCTGCTCACCTATTGAACTCACCCGCCATGAGATGGAGCAAGCCCTCCTCGTCCGGGCTGGAAACAAAACAGTACCACGAGTTATTTCAACGCTAAACACCCTTCAACTGTGTGGACCTCTGGTCAAAGTTGAAGATGAGCAATTGAGATTCGTCCACTTTACAGTGAAGGAGTGAGTGACACACTGAACAATGGCTGTGAATTAACGATTAATATTGTTTCCAGATATATTCTCCGTCGCGAAGAAAAAAAAAATCATCGATGAAGGGAAGGCGATCCTTGATATTTCGACAACTTGCCTTTCGTATCTCTGCTCGGACGCTATGGATCCCGACCTCAGCGACAAGGATACCAAACAACACATTATTTCTGGCTCTTACAGGCTCCTCAAGTTTGCGCACTTTCAGTGGGCAGAGTGTGTTCGACTCTGCGCCAGGAACTTCAGAACCGAGCTCCCACACCAGCTTGTCAGGCTTCTCGAGCAGATCAACATTGACCGAGAGAACTTAGATTACAATGATGAATCTAGTACAAACCTAACCTTTTGGGACCTTAAAAAGTTCAAAAAGAGCCCTGTGGCATGCGGAGTGGCTTCCCGCGCTCTTGACTTTCGACGACTGATGAACAGCTCGTGTGATTGGCGTTTAGACGGAGGTAAGACTGTTAAATCCTTGACACACTCAAAATAATAACCTAACCTCGAATTTTTAGAAGACAGCTACTGGGGAAGTTTAGACCCAACCACTATATCCACAACTGTAGAGCGTGTTTACCAGGCATTGGAAAACTTGCTCTGTCAAGGAGCCCAACATATACAGAACTGTCAGTGTTCGGTGATCCAGAAGCACCACGGCCCGCGAGTTTATGTGTGCCCATTCATTACTTGTCGATTCCATCGGAACGCTTTCGAGACACAGACCCTTCGTGATGACCACGTCGGACACCACGATCGCCCCTTCAAATGCGAGGTGCAAACGTGTGAATATTCAACTATCGGCTTCTCATCCAGGTACAAATGCGAACGCCATCGATCCGAAAACCATTCTAGATCAATCGACTATGACACTTCTAATAACGTCGAGGAACTTCAACAGGAGGATCTTCGTGTCCTTCTATTAGATTTAGTAGCACAAGATCGAGTAGACGAGATGGCACGTCTTCTTCCCTACGCCTCTAAGAGACAGGGCTTTTTTCCAGGCTCGGTCGCAAGTCTTTTGGTCATGAATTCTATCGCCTCGTATGGTTCCATTGCAATGGCCCGACTCGTTTTCGAAAACTGGAAACTAGTTCCCCGCCGTAATGAGTTTATTTTTCAGACCATTATAGGTAACAACCTTCCAGTGCTCGAATGGACATGCAGCATCCATGAACTCAGGGAGGACAGTGTCGGTCAGGCAATCCTGACTTCCGACTCTGTCGAGGCTTTCGATATCTGGCGGAACAATGTTTTATCATTTGGGAACATTAATCTGATGTTTTCTCCTGGTATAATACCACGTAAACCGAACCCAGTCATGGAATCCCGTCTAGTATCTTTCTGGTCTGAGCAGCATACCCTAGGGAACACGATGCAGACCAAAGTGGATTTACTTCTTAAGCATCTGGCACAGTCGAGCTGCTCACTTATATTGGCAAAGGGGCTTGTCGCTTGTGGCGCCAATGTCAACTATAGGGGGACTAATCTCGGCAGCAAAAGCGTAAATGCCCAGACCCCCCTGCACTGCGCTGCTAGGATAACCACCGCAGATGCGGCCTATCTAGCTGAGTTTCTGCTGTTGTCGGGCGCAGATCCGAATGCACAAGTCACATTCACGAGAGGGAAGCACAAGGGAAAGACAGTCACTCCATCCATGGAGCTTGGGGCAAAAGGCATCTCAAAGTGGCTGTATAAGACATGGGACGAGTTGGTCGAATGGGCAATGGCGAAGAGAAAGGAACAGGGGAAATAAGAAGCTCCGTCACCTTCGATAACTGTTGAATAGCTGGGTACGTTGGCAAGAATAGAGGCTTTCAAGAAAGAAGTATGTAGGCTTTTGACATCAAGAAACCTCCGTTCTATTTTAATCATCTTCGCATCCAACAAGATAGATCAAAGAATTGAGCAAAGTATAAGGTAGCATAGTGACGACTTCAAAGACAGGAGGCGTACCGAAACCTTTGCATTATAGCAATGTAGACTAATCTAACGACTTCATAACTACATTCAGCATGAGGTCATCTTCGGTATTTTACCGCAAAACCCTCTATATTCGTCCCCATTCTCATAGTACCCGCTATATGATAAACTTAAAGTTGAAGTGATACCATAGAGAACAGCTTCGTGGCATCATCACAAGGCATTTAGCGCTTTCTGCCACGCTTGGTCAGCTTTTTGAACTCTATAAAACATTGTCGCCAGAGTGTAACTTACATGATACCACTTTTCTTGCGTGTCAACTTCGGTAGCAAGATGGCCTAAGGTTGTATTGATAAGTTGCAGCTTGCGCTCCTTAATATCCCGAACAAACTGGGTAGAACTTGTTAGCGTGAAACGCTCGTGTCAGATCAAGACGAGAAATTTAATCACGTACAGTTTCTATTGAATCATCGGTGATATAACGAGTGGCAATTACCTCTCGTGTTTGACCCATCCTGTGCACTCTGTCGAGCGCCTGCTCTTCAACCATCGGGTTCCAATGCGGCTCAAGCAGGTGTACAAATCCTGCAGCCGTGAGGTCGACACTATTCAACACTTGAGCATTCAGGTAACGCAGGCAGTTATGATCACGGGATCTCACCCTTCCCCTATGCTACCAATCGTGGCAATCATGACTGTACGGTTATTGTCGTTGTTGAATGAGTTCAAACATGAAGCTCTTTCGGACAGGGACTTCTGTCCATCTATTCTTTCGAAACGAAAACCGGCTTGGCAGAGAGCTATCTCAAGCAAGTTCAGCATCTTTATCCAAAACGTGAACACAACACTGGAAGATTATCAGTATGTCATAGACTTGTTTCCTTCAGGGGCCAACCTTTTTATTGGTCGACTGCTGGATGCGCAACCCGTGTTCTGTTGTTCAGAGAAGAGATTCTGTATCAGGGCCCTAATTTTAGCAGATGGCTGGTAGCTTTGCTGTGCCCCGACCGCACTGCCGTTGGTCATTAAACGATCATCCTTTTCACATTTTGGGCAAAAAACGTCATCAAGCGAGGACTGGTAACTTTCGTCTGAATCGACACAAGCTGAGCAAAGCAGATGATAACAAGCAAAGTGAGAGTGTGTATCATGAGAAGACGCCTCCGTCCCACAAGAAAAGCAAGCCCCGGGGTTAAAGATGGTTAGGTCCGAGTTTATGTTCGGGCTATATCTTTGACTCCAGGCTTTCAAAGCAAAGTTGGGGAGGAGACTCTTTCCATGGTTGCAAACAAGTCGTAAAGTGTTGATGATTGGGAGAACGTTCCCAGTCCTGGGTTCCTGGTTGGAACCGGCCACAGGCATCCCTGCAATTAAATGAGCAGCATTTCTCTTGAAAAAGTCGTAGATCTCTCTGTCGACCGGATCTAGCTGCACAGAACACTCGCGTATTGTCCGACCAGGGAGGTCTAGCTCTTCGCGGACGCTATCCTTAGTTCTGCGGAGACAAGTTGCGCTCACAAGGAGTCTCAACCTCGCAAGCCCTTCAGGGCTACTCTGGCTTACTGGTATTCCTACCCAAAAGTCAAACATGGGCTTGTTTGTGAAGGGGGAGAGCCCTATAAAGCTTAATAGAGATCCATAATCGTCAAGTCGGTTTTGTATTGGCGTGCCTGTCAGACACCACCTTCGAGTCGTCCGAACTGCTGTGGCAGCCTTGAATGTCTGTCTTGATCGATCACGAATATGATGAGCTAGAGATCACCATTACCAAGTGAACTAACAAAATACGGTTAACGAACAAAGTTAGATCTCTCACCTTCATCAAGTACAACTCGTGCCCACGTATTCGAAAAGAGAGGAGATGCCCCGTTCTTCAACTTCCACTCAGACTGCAAAGTCCCATATGTTGTGAGTACGATGTCGTACTCGGTAAGAGAGTTTGCTATCTGATCTCGTAGAGGCCCGTGGTAAAGTGTTACCCGAACCTGGTCGGTGAAAGTGTGCCTAAGAAAGCTAAATTGGGTGGCGCCAACCCACTCAAGAGTAATGCTTACCTATTGATCTGTTCCTGCCAGCCAGGGATTGCTAAAGATACGTTGAACTCGATTTTTCAAATGTGGCAAAATAGACAATACTCACTCGAATTCGGCGCAATTATGAGGGTCGTGCGACAAGGTTCGGGGAGATATCCGTTGTCGATGAGATCAAGGAACCATGCGATCAGGCCTAGAGTACTCAAAGTCTTGCCCAGGCCCATGTCCTTTGGTCTATTAGTCAAGTGTCGAGGAAAAGAATAAGCGAACACCTAGCTAGGTACTCACATCAGCGAGAACTCCTCCACAAACTGGAGCGGGCGAGTTTTCGACTCTCCCTGTCACGACATGCCGATATCTTAGAAAAAACCACCGTCAGCTTGAAATTACCTATGACAACATGCTAGACTCGTTTCTACCGGATGTCACCATTTGACTCTGTGAAGGCTTCCCAGAGGGAGGGGAAAATCGTCTTGTCGATGCGACCACAATCTTTCTCGGTCATCATTGCAAGGGCCTTTTGTTGGTGACTGAGTAGTGGTCAGAATCTCATCATCAACTGAGCCGGAGATCATACTCTTTCAAAGTCGTTCTTAGCCTGGGGCTTTGTGGAATCTGAGAAAACAAGGCAGGCCCGCTCGCGGAGTCAAAAATTTGGTGGACCTCGCCTTTAGACTTCTCGTCCAACGTGCGGTCAGAAGACTGTTTACTTGGTAGAGCATGAAACGCCGCATCTTCAATTCTAGGCATACTCGAGCCGGGTTGCAAAAGGTACTGGGGGTTCAAGTATTCCCGTCGACTGTCATACTCCGTCGGATGCTGGAGGAAGAGGCTAAAATCCTCCAGAAAGTCACCGATGCCGTCCATGTCCTTGCGCAACCCATAAACAACTACGTGAAGTGTCTTGGGTGTTTGAATTGCAGCACTGGGTTTGTTCCTGCTGGTGGCTGAGCACGACAATGTGGCGGTGAGCGTTACCTCGTAAGTCTGAACGAGATCAGCAATGGCTTTCGAATCCAGAAGACCAACATATTTATTAGATCCTTCGACATAAAGCTTTATCGTGCCGGCAGAGAATCGAAGTTCGACTGGCACATGCGTGTTGTCTTGATCGAGAGTCGCTGACGACATAAAATCGATAAGAATCTGCTTCTCAATACCGAGCCGAATCATGAGTGGGCGGGTACACGAACCTCGCCAAAGCAACAACAGTCGTTTTCGTTGCTTGATACGTTAACTGCACCCTCCTGCACCTGGTAGCTAGACGTATGAGGGTCGAAGGGGGGTAAGAATGGACACCCCGAGTCGCTGAAGGCAAATGGGCTGACCGAGTTACCATGACTCGGAACAGATGGTGGCGTCGGTGTCAACCAGCTGGGCTCATGAAGCCATGACGTGTCTAGCAAATTCGGCTGGTCATGACGGGCTCTTTTCGTCGGGTCGCTTTCGTCGATGATGTCGTGAGGGCCGCGTTGCCGTTTGTACGGCGAAGGTTCTCTCATCGTTTTTTGTTTGACACTAGAGTTGTGCTCCTACTGAGAAATGAGATGTGAAAAAGACAAGGGTTGAAATGAATCGAGACTGTCGGAGAGGCAGCCAACTGCCTACCTGGTCAGCCTTGCGGCAGAGATGCCTAAGGCACAATTCATCCAAGCCACTCGTCCTGCGACCTCTTTCTTCTTGGCCTGGGAGGGGTCTAAGAAACCACAAGAGTTATAGATAAATCTTCATACTATGGTAGGGCTAAACTTAGGTGAATGTTATAAAAGATTAATATTATATCCAAGCTTCCTTTATAATAGTATTATTAATCCCTTGGCCTAATAGTAGTTATTTAAAAGTTATGGTCGTGCTAAGTTAAGAGTCCTGTACCTTTAAACCCACAGATCTATATCCTACAAAATCACTATAGCACTAAAATAGATAGTTTATTAGTCAATAGGATCGTATCTATATATATAATACCTATCTAAGAAAGCTCATTTTAATTAGTCCTACCATTGCTCAGGTACTGGTGGACACGGCAGGCACTGCCACAATCCAATGATTACATACTCAGTGAGCTGCGGGTTACTGGAATGCATGTGGCGGAGCATCAACTCTCAGGCGACGGCTGACAGAGGTAACGTCGTCGCTGCCTACATGGGCCAGCACCTGCATTCCTCATCTGATCACAACTCCCACAGAACAAAGAGTATCTGAGAATTGGCCAACACCAGGACGTAGTGAGCATCCGCTTAACATGAACCATGGCAGGCGACAACGAGCCAGAGAAACATGGATTGTTCAGGCTCCACCCGCACGGCTATAACCCCTCAGATTGCGACGTTGAGTGAGTCAATTAGCAGCCAGGCGCGGATCAATATCCAAGAGACAACCTCTCTAACAAGACAATCTTTTTAGTATAGTAGCATTTCATGGACTCAGTGGCGATGCCTTCAAGACATGGACCGACAAGGACGGTCACCTCTGGCTGCGCGATTCATTACCAGAGCACATCCCCAACGCCCGCATCATGACTTTCGGTTACGATTCAGCACTCAAGAACAGCACGAGCAGAATGACGGTGTTTGACTTTGCTCAAGACCTTCTTACGCGACTCGTAATGGAGCGACAAGACCCGCTAGAGAGGGAACGTCCTATTATCTTTCTCTGCCACAGCTTAGGAGGCATCGTTGCCAAGCAGGCTCTCATCCTAGCACACATTCGACACAAATTTTACGGAACCATTGTAAAAAGCACGACTGGAATCGCTTTCTTTGGTACGCCGCATCGGGGCTCAAAGATCGCATCGACTGGCCGTATCTTGTCCCGAATCGTCAATGCGGCGAGTCTGTCCAGGACCATCCGAAGCGACCTTCTCAAGACGCTTGAAATCTCGTCTCAATCGCTCGACCAGATCTCTCAGCTGTCGAGCCAGATCTTGTCCGGCATTTCTATTATCTCCTTCTACGAACAAAAACCCCTAGGTAGTACAGGTAGCCTGGTGAGTGATTCAACAACTGATATTCGTTGAAACCCGCAAGGATATTTCTGGGGCTCATCTACTAACTGTTGTAGATTGTTGAACAATTCTCTGCTATTCTCGGCTTTCCAAATGAAAGAGCAATCCCCATCAACTCGGATCATCGTGGCATCTCGAGATGCTCACCTCGGCACCCCAACCGCTACTTGCCTGTGTGGTCATCTCTCAAGGAGATGGTAGAAAGTGAGACTTCCTAGTTTCTCTGCTCAGGCCCTTCCCTATAGGCTAATTCCATCGCAGAGTCGCTTCTAGAGTCACGCAGAGAGTATGACGAGTTCATGGATAGGTTGTTTTGCGTTGACTACAAGACAGCTCAACTACGACCCCGTCAACCTCATCGTGGAACTTGTGACTGGATCTTTCGCAATCCGACATTTCGAGCCTGGATTAATTCTCGACAATCAGCCGTGTTGCTTCTGTCCGCGCCGCCAGGGTTTGGAAAGACTGTGCTGACACGTCACGTCATGGAGCAAGTTCTCGCCGGTGAGCAGATGTACAGCGATGGGACCTGCATCAACCTCGGTGTAAGCTTCTTTTGCTCCTACAATGACCAGATATCGACATCGGAGCAAACCGTCTTGAGATCCCTGCTGCACCAGCTCCTCCAATTGCACCCCAGAGCCCAACGTGTGGTCTGCAACGGTTTACTGGAGCGTAACTTGTTCAGCTTGACATACAATTTCACACCAGATAAACTGTGGGTGGCTATTCGCGAAGTGCTCTCCATGAATGACATGGCAAATACCTTTGTCTGCATTGATGCCATTGAGGAGCTCAACGCCGAAGATTGCCGTCGCATTGTTGCTGGTTTCAACGACATTGTCAAGGACCTGAACAAGGGCTCAAATAGCAAACACCGAATCAGGGTTTTCTTTTCAAGCCGGCCAAGCGCCCAGTATGGGGTCAACTATCCCTCGATGCGTATTCTTTCGATGAATCGACAACACACCGAGGCCGATATCCGGAACTACCTGAGCGATTCCATCGCCGAGTTCTGTAGAACCAACGCCGCCTTCGCCGCGGCAATGGCCAACCGCGGCTCAACTTCGATTGTTGAAAAGATGACAAAAAGGGCCGGTGGCATGTTTCTCTGGGCTACCGTTGCATGGGAGCATTTCTGCCACGGTCTGTTCTGGAATGAGGATGTCCTAGAACAGCGGCTACTTGACCTCGAGTCAACACCACCAGGAATCAATCCCCTGTACAACAAGCTCCTTGACAACATCGACCCCAGTCATAGAAAGGACATGTGGGCCTTCTTCGCCATGCTAGCCGTCGCGAAAAGACCACTGGATGAGGCTGAGCTCAGTGAACTCCTTCCAGTGATGGTCTCATATAGAGACGAGCTTACCAGTCCTTGCGAGGTGCGGCCTTTCCCGAACCTTCTTGACATCGTCGAGAAACATTGCAGAGATTTAATTACAGTTCACGATGATGGGACGATTCTCTTTTCTCATCTGTCCTTCAAGGAGTACCTCCTACAGACCTGGGCCACGGATCGGCCAGAGATCCTGGAAAAGGCAAAGGTCAGCATTACAAAGGCCTGTCTTGCCTACATTAAATACTGGGACTCCTTGGCTACGGATACCCAAGACGAAAATCGTGCGTGCTTTTACCCCCACCTACAAAGTCCTCACACTAAATGAAGAGACAGAAGGAAGCACTCCCCAACTGTCAGGCTACGCCGTTTATCACCACCTCTCCCATTTAGCTTCTCTGTCTTCAGATCATCCACTGTGGATCACCTATGCTGAAATGGCCGACTCAAGCTACTTTGCCAGCGATAAGCATTATGTTCGAAATTAAAGTGCGCCAAAGAAATTT
>JAADYS010000961.1:0-25250 GCA_012931995.1 Fusarium albosuccineum | reverse complement strand
CGTTGACTCGAGCACATCTAATAAGCACAATCCATCTAGATGTTACGATTCTTATTTAGTGAATATACATCTCGCATATCAAAAAATCAAATGGCATGTCGCTACGAATCCTTTCCTTTCGGATTGGTGGACTCCCAGACGCCCTTGAGATGACGGCAGCGCTTGTCGACATCATCTGAGTCCTTGACCTCGAGAGCCTTGTCTCCCCCCTCCTTAGAATCAGGCCTCACTCCATCTCCAAATACCGCCAACTTGGGCACAGTATCCCACCCAGGTCCACCAGATGGGTCTTTCACAAATCTAGCCCAAGCATTCTGCATTTCCCTAGTAAGTTCCTTCTGGAATTCTGTAGACTCCTTCTCAGGATAAGTGCCAAAAATAGTGTACAGCTCGGATGAGTGATAGGCTCCACTGCCTTCAAAGATTTCAGTGTTCTCAAAGCTCGCGTTGTAAATGAATCGCCAAGTCTTGATGCCGACGTCGTTAAATTCTTCCGTGGTGAACTTGGCCGGGCACTGGGCCAAGGCTTCAGTGAGGAGTGTGGCAATTTGGTCGTACTCGTTCTGAATCCCCGGAGCTCCAATGGGATACATGATCTGGATGAGCTTAATCTCCAGGGGGGTAATTTCGGGGCGGTAATATCGCAGGGCATCTTCTAGACTGATATCCTTGAAGCTTTCCAGTCGAGCCTCGTCTGCGGTCGTTCCGATGAGGACGGGCACGCGTGCCATAGCCTTCGAGTTGTCTTTCGAGTCTAGACGAACTTTGCGGGGGTAGTTTGCCAGAGTGATACCATCGTCACCGATAGGGGCAAAGTCAAGTGCTGCCTTCTCGACAATTTCTTTGAGCTTTGTCGCTGGCAGGTCGCGCATGCACTTGAGGACTTCGTCAAAATCGCCCTTGTCGCAGCCCGCCTTCTCGGTGGCATTTTCCCATGATCCGCTCGGCTCTAGGCGAGTGCCGGCACTTCCGGAGTGCATGATGGCCGCACGGAATGGGACTGGATCCGGTGGAGCCGTAAGAAGAGCATCGACGCTGCCTGCGCCGGCACTCTCTCCCATTATGGTGATCTTTTTGGGATCTCCGCCGAAGGTCTTGATATTGCGCTGAACCCAATCCAACGCTAGTCGTTGATCGAGCAAGCTGGTGTGGGGTTAGTGTCTGGGCAACGCTGTATGCAAGTAAACATGATCTTACCCAAGATTCTGTTTTCCCTTGGGTAGCTCTAGGGTCTCAGGGAAGCCAAAGATATTGGTCCGATAGTTGAATGTGACGACCACGAGGTCCTCGTATCCTGCAAACCTGGAACCATCATAGAGAGGCAAGGATCCAGCCCCATTGCTGAAGCTTCCTCCAAATATCCAGAAGAGGACAGGCTTAGAGCTGGGCTTTGCACCGGAAGGCGTGAAGACGTTGATGTTCAAGCAGTCCTCGCTTGTTCCTGCCGGCGGACCAGGCGTATTGAAGGCTTTAATGGACTGGTTGCGCGCTTTTTCGGGGTAGTTGAACTTTTGGATGCAGGCGGGTTTAAACTTAGAGGCATCGTAGGGCTTATCCCAGGACTCGTTCCAGCCCTTGGCGGGCACGGGCGGGCTAAAACGAACAGGTTTCTCGGCAAAAGGGATGCCGAGGAATTGGTCGACGACAATATCGGAGTCTGGAAGTGAGGTCGTTGTGCCGACTACAACACCCGAATCGATGGTAGCGGTGGGCTTATCGGCTCTTTTCAGGTTGGGATAGGCAACTACTGTATTGGCCGCGCATAGAGCAGCTACTAAAAGTGTTGGAGGAAACATGTCTGCAAAGTGATGTTCAAGTTGAGCATGATGAGACAAAACTGCAGCGGTGATCGTGATATTATATACATGCAACTGCCAAGTTCGCTAGATCAAATCGCCTCTTGATTGTTAATACAGCTCTATACGCCAATTTAGAACTCGTGGCTGAGAAACTGTGAACTTGCCTTCCAAGACCAAGCTAAAGACGAGTGACTAAAGGGGCTGGTGGCTCTGGGCGATATGAGTGGTTGCAGCGCAGAATGCATCCCAATTGCGGCAAGTCAAGGATCCACCAGCTCCAACGCGGTTCCTAGTGATCGAGGCTGAGTGTAGTTGAACCCTTGGCGCTCGTCACTCGCGAAGCCCATACTCTTCTGGGTGTAATGCTGCGCCGTGAGGTGATTGGTCAGATGTCGAAGCACCTGGTGAGCCCCACAAGGCGGCTCGATCGACGTCATGGGCAGCCGGTGATTTCGCCCAGAAGGGTAAAGAGGGAGCCTCAGCCTCAGCCTCAAACTCGAGATGTGGCGCTCGCTTGAATGTACCGGTACTGCCACAGAAGAGTTGCAACCACAAGGGGACAAGTTTGCAGATCTCATTGCCATCTTGTCATTTGTCATTTATTGAAATAGATATATAAGACGGGCATCATCTACATTACGTTCAAACCATCTTCACACTTGTCAACTTACTACCCCCTATTACAGTTCATGGCATACCAAGTTCACTCCAGATATTGTCAAACACATCACTCACATTTCGAAAAAAGCAAAGTTCGATCAATTTACTCAATCACGCTTTCATTCTACCTCAACCCCATCTCACAACATATTTTCGAGTCCATCTCAACCATGGGTAGCAGCTGCAGTACCCCAGATGGCGACCCATACTGGTGGGGTTACCTCGATGACGGAAAGGGTTGGACAGCTCGACCCAAGTCCGAGTACATGGCCGACCCCTCATACAACAAAGACTTGAGAAGACAACTACGCCAGGAGCGAAAATTACAGCAACAGCAACGAAGCATGCCGGCGTCTGCGTGGAGCGCCCCACAAAGCCATGGTCAAACCTGGAGCGCCCCGTTGACCAATAGCCAGGGACTATACGGCGTGCCTGGGCATGAATGGAATGGCCCTCCAACTTTCGATCATGGATGGGATAGCCCAGGGATGAAAGACAGGAACAGGGGCCCACCGCCGTCTTATGATCACGCAACGAATCCTTTTCTAAGCAGGGGTCCTGGGCAGCAAAGTTCGGCACTATATGCCAGGAATGGTTGGAAACGATGATCATGGACTGATAAAGGGTTACATGCGGACTCATAGAATTAAATATTATTCTCAACTACGACTGTTATTATTATCTTCATCACGTGATGATTTAAATCTCAGAGAGCGGAGACTAGATGGCATTTCCTCACTGATTAGCAACTAATTTTTACAACGATCTCCCATTACCAGGGGTTGCTACACATGGCAAAAGCCGCTGAATTAAGAGCAATATAGAAACCACCGCAAATGCATACCAGCATGGTCTCACTTTACATTCGTTTTCACAGTGTTTTTTTAGAAGTCCCAGAGGTTTAACGCTTAGGTCTAGGGTAGCCAGCACTTGGCCCTCACTACACATGTTAACCGCATATAAAAAGTCGCCGAATGCCACGTAGGTGCTCGAATCAGGACTTACTATTACAATAGTCGCCGAAGGATTGATGTGGTTGCTCTTGTCATATCGGCAACCATCGGTTCGTTCGGACTCATAAGTGTGCGAGCACCCAGCCCGACGACGGACTGTGCTACACTGTTACAATGGAAACTCAAGGATAGTTTTTCCTATATGAACACGGAGACTTTCCTCGATTGTCGAGGACTAATGAGAAACGAAGTGCAATTAGTCATAGACTTGACACATTCTTGATATCTCTCGTTATTTGTAAAGGTAGAGCCGCATCATCTCTGACCTACATTGCTCTTGGCAATAGTTACGATGAGCTCCAACACCCCAGCCGGCTCCCGCCTCTTGGCAAAGTCGGCATATAATTCTCCTCTTTCACGCATCGGCGCGAACAATGATTCATATGCCGCCTTGCGGGCCAGCGCACTTGAGACACTCACTGGGATGGGGTTCGATCCCGAGACCATGATAGAGCATGGAGTCGCCTGGGCCGACGATCAGGACCCATTCGGTCATGTCAAGCAGTCCAAATACATGGAATTTGTAGGCACGTGCTTGCATCGCGTCACGGAAAGCTACGCCAAGTACCTCAGCAAGGAAGAGTATACGGCTATGATCACTGGAAAAGGCGTCATACCTGTCCTGAAGAAATACGAGACTGACATTAGACGACAAGTCAAATATCCGGATACCGTAAGTCTCTAATCTACGTTTGAATCATCTAGACTAATCCAATTTAAAGATTATTGTAGGATTTCGGATGGACGGCCTCGAGCCGGATAGGAGCGTTGGTACAGCCGTCCTGTACTCCCTGACGCAGCAGGCGACCGTAGTCGTGGTCAAAGGTTTTTCGGTTTATGTCGACACTAGGACGGGCCGCCCCGTCGACCTTCGAACAACTGGCCCGGGATTTAAGGTCATGTTTGACGCATTGACGGAGCAAGTAAAGATTACCAAAGAAATGAGGGAAGCATGGATTGAAAAACATCCGAATGCCAAGTCAAAGATCTAGATAAGCGAGGAGCCGTAAGCTAGGACTATTGCCTGTATTGGAATTTTCGGCATAGAAGACTGGGATAAGTATCCGAGACCACCAAACATATGTTCAAGCCAATACACGGGTTTTTTGAGACAAAGTTGCTGATTAGTGCCTGCCATTGAGTATACCCTGCCAGCTCTGTCGGCAGCAAAGCAGAACTAGGCTTTCTATCTCGTGAGAGAATGACTTTAAACTACACAATTGTTTCCCCTTCCAATTTAACGATGAAAAAGGCTATGCTGAGAATCGACCGTGTCATTCGTTAATAAAACTTTCCTCCTTCCTAAGTCAGAACGTTAGCACCAACTCAAGTAGTAGTCAGTCACCGATGCCTACCTTGATCCCCATTGTATTTCCTTCGAGTATGGGGCGACATCCTGCCGGTAGCCGAGGTCATCCAATGCCACGTCATGTCCTGTTTGTATTCGTCTCCGAGCCGCAGCATGTATCAGCTGTGTATTGAAAAGCCCCACTGTCGCTGTACCCAGTGCCTTCATCAACCGAAGCGCCATGAGCCGTATTCCCAGACAGCTATGTCTCGTCGCTACAAAGTGCAACATGGGCGGAGCCTAGTTCAAATAGAAATTGTGTCGATCGTATGGTGTGCAGCTCACTGAGACAAGCAGCTGATTCGACCATTCCACGAAAGGCCTTTTCATTATCATCATCGTCCGCTGCACTGCAGAATAATAGATTGAAACACGCTTGGCACAGTTGGAAGCGCATCATCGTTGACGTGTGTTGCTCGCTGCAAGCACCATCAGTCTGCGCTGCTGCGTGATCCTCAAGACCTTTTATCAAGAACTGCCATCTGTCCAGTAATGACTTGAGGTATTCCCGTTCCAGGTCCCGATCGAAGTGCAATCCTTGTTTCTTCATGGAGCAAAGCCGCATCAGTCGGTTGAAAATGTCATCCGTCATTATCTGCGCATCCTCCAGACTGTCGAACTTTGACGGAACTACAAATCCCAGGACCATAGAGCGGCTGAGTTCTGTAGAGTTGTTGCCGAAGAGTTGTGGCAAGACACCGATCCGTCGGAATATGGGTTCCAGGTGCTCTCGGGCCCAAGGGTTGCCGCAGCGTTCCATGATGGCAATGCCGTGGGCGCAATGCCGAATAGCCGTTTCATTATTCGATTGTAGAAGTTCTATGCAGATGAACAAGATGCACCCTAACAGTGCCAAGACATCGCTCTGAGTGGCTTTGAGTCCCTGGATGGCAGCATTGTAATGTTGTAATGCCAGGTTTGGCATGTATGAGGGTGTTTTTTGGACTTCCCGAGTCTCGTAGAGAGAGCTGATTGCCAGTAGGGAATGCTTCACTACTGGTTCAGTCTCGCTGAGCTGTATCACTAGGTGCGTCCAGAAATAGGGGCTCTTGGGCCCCAATAGGCGTGGTGCGGCAACCTCGCAAAAGTACTGGAGTGCTCTTCGTTCCGTCGGCGTTCCTAAGCGTTGAGGGATCACGGCCAGATGAACCATGGGCTGGCTCTGAGGTAGATAACCATCGCAATCGCGGCCGGTGTTTGTGCAACGTCGGCAACAGGGCCTGGTCTCGTCACATTTTATCTTGCGGACCCTAGGCGATGCCAAGTTAGAGCATGCGACACCGCAGATTGAGGCGTACCTACTTGCAGGTGATGCACCCAGTCCTGACCTTCTTGGAACCCTTTCGTGCCATCTTGCAAAAGTGGCTGTCGCCTGTGTGCCAAAATCCGAAGGAGCCTATGACAAAAACGATGAAAATTCTCGAGTCCGACCCCCTTGCTATAAAGGGTGGAGGTAATTTATGGCGGGGATTGATCGTCGAGGTCCGAGCAAGCCCTCGCACTGGAACTGGGTGTTGGTCAGACTGTGGTAACAGCCTAGGGTGGCGTCCGTCAAAAGTCCAAATACGCCCTGTAGGGCTGGCACAGCAGATATTTTACAGGGAGGAGTTGTGCCCCTTTCCTAACATCATGATGCAGGTCTGAAATTGAAGTTGATTTAGGACTTGATCTAAGGTTGCAACTAATCCCGCATTGGGCATAGATGCAACGTCGGCATTGGTCGGACTACGGAATAGTGCTCCTAAGAATAACCGAGAGTGCCGATTCGTTGATAATGCGAGCTCGAACTTCCGAGCGACCCAATCAAAAGGAGTCTAGCGGCCTTGGGACTTTGGTATTTTACTTCGAGGTCGCATCAAACCGGAAAAAACCTCAGTTATTTATCCAATACGATTCCCTCTGCTACATGGAAGGGAAAAGGGAGAGGCTTGGACGAAGCTCGGACTACATAGTAGCAGTTGATAACTGCAGTTGGGTCGTTTTGCAGCCGGGGTTGTCCATTTTTAACGACCTTCCGCCCTAGGTGAAACCAAACGGATATGTTTACCATGACTAGTTAGGGACCACCGATAAACTTTGCCAGTTTTTCCAATTATATCAACCCTAATGGATCTTTGTAATTAGCGTCCGGAATCATACAGATGCTACCTGCTTGTACTCCAATGGTCATTATCCCGTCTCAAACACCGCGGGCGTTAACGCTGCCTCGAGCCACCATCTCCTACTTCTTCCAAGCTTCATAACATAGATGCTCCCAAACCCCATAACACATTAAGTTAATCTGGGTTAGGGCCCATATACATAGAAAGCGTCCATTTTGTGGCATGTGTTTTACAAGACACCCCGCCGGCCCTGCAGCGTTGCGGGGTAAGTCGGGTGCCGAGGCGGGCCGTGTGCGCCTCGCGGCGGATAAAAGCTTGGCAGCACGATCCTGCTCCTCTTCCCTTCGGCTTAGTTTGTATACCGACGATAATTGGGCTCATCGTTCCATCTTTTCGCCATGGATCCTGCATCGACATATGATTACGTCTGCGAGCCCTGTCGCGGCCTCGATTTCACAAAGACACTTGATGCCCTGAAGAGTGATAGCCTGCCGGAATGGGGCGGGGTTCTTCTTGATGAGAACATGGCTCGATTCGCACCTCCGCTCGAAACCAATTGCTCATTCTGTAAATTGATTTCAGGAATCGTCCAACAGAATTGCAAAAGTCTTCCTAACACAAAACGTTTGGAGCTTAGAGCCTTCTCATTTCTACCAGAAGGAGCCAGGCATGTTACTCCAGGAGCCAAAGACTGCTTGACAATCTTTCCCAAATTAATAAACTGGGATTTTCCTGACCAACGAGCTGTCGGAAAGCTGGGGCACGCCGTCTGCTTTCTGCGTGAAAGCAAGGCTAGGCTCCTGAAGCCGCAGGTCATTCCTCAGTCATTCGATCATACAAGGGCCCGGCTATGGATCAACAACTGTAAAGAAGACCATGGGAATAGATGCAACAGACCCTCAACCGATTCATCCGGGGTACCCGGAATGAAACTGATCGACTGTCAAACTTTCGAGGTCATACCAGCGAGCGCTTTCATGCAGTGGATAGCATTAAGCTACGTCTGGGGCCCAGAAAAGAAAACATATGCTCCGCAAGCTAGTCAAAAGCTACCGTCCGAACTTTCCACGACAGTTAGAGATGCAATAGAAGTTACCAAACTTCTGGGATATCAGTACTTGTGGATCGACAAGTTTTGCATTGATCAGTCAGATGCTGCTGAACGCACAGATCAAATCCAGAAAATGGGCTTGATCTATAGCAAAGCAGAGGTTGTCATTGTCGCAGCCGCAGGCGCGGACGAGCATTATGGTCTTCCAGGGGTTGGATCCACGAAGCGGCTCAAGCAAGTACTTTTTAATATTGATGACGTGACTATCATGAGCACCGGGCCCTCTCCAGCAATCTATGTTGAAAAGAGGTCCCGCTGGTGGAAGCGAGGATGGACCTTTCAGGAAGGAGTTTTGGCCACGCGACTTCTCGTTTTCACTGAACATCAGGCCTTTTTTGAGTGTAACGGAGCCACCTGGATGGAAGGTCTGGGAGGCCTTGAGCTCATATTGAATCGACAAACGATCAATTGGTCGTCGCAGTGGAAGCTTGGAACTTCTTTCATGAGCGACTATCGAGGGCTACCGGAGCGGCCATGGAACGAGAATAACAAACAGCCAGTGGCCACACACTTAAGAATTGCGAGTCGTATGCAGGATTTCTTCAGAACTGTCCAGCAGTACACAACCCGGGATTTGAGTTTTGAAACGGATTCCCTTAACGCTGCCATCGGTATCATGCGATTCTTGTCGAAAAAGGAGCCGCGGATCCTCAATTTTGTCGGCCTCCCGTACTACGCGCCCGCGGATTCTGACGAGTTTATCGAGCCTTGCCTATTTGCTTCACTCTCCTGGTATCACAGGTTTGACTCTGCGCCACGACGTAGAGCCGACTTCCCATCCTGGACCTGGGCTGGTTGGGCTGGCGCTATTCGTTGGATGTGCTCTGTACCTCTCATGTCTTTGAAGGATTTGCATCCGAAGCTACGCCAAGTTCTATTCGAGACGGATGATGGGAGTACCGCGACGGCTTTGGACTTTTTAAGACCTAGGCAGCTGCCCGTGCCTCCTCCAGTAGCGATTCGATTCGAAGCTCGTCTAATTCCTGCTTCCCTCTTTTCAGTTGAAGGTGGCTTGGAAAACTGGAATAGAGTAACAGTGGACGGGAACAACGTCTCGATGCAGGGAGAACGGCCGCCTACAGAGACCCCCGCTGAGCTTTTGCAGCGACTTGAAAACGGAACCTGCGGGTGTCTCCTTCTAGGTGACTTTGTGGGTAGTGTTACTGGCCTGCCGCAAATAAGATATTTGCTTGTCGTCGAGTGGCATGGACGTCAAACAGCAACTCGCTTTGGGGCTTTGGTTGTCCAGACTGAGGACAAACATGATGGAATTTTTCACGCTGACGACTTGCCATGGACTCGCGTCCGTCTCATCTAAAATACAACAAGTATTCGCATGATCTGCTATCCTTTTTTTCCCTTCTTCTTTCTCCCTCTCTATGGCAGGTCTATTTGAAAAGCAAAAGTAGCTCTGGAGACTGGTGCCTTCACTGCCATATTGCATCAATCGTGTTATAGAAGTATTTGGCGTCATAGAATCAAAGCAATGACAACGGTTTTGAATCATGCAACATAGGAACTCTAGCAATGTAGGCACTCTGGCGATATGACCAGAAGGGCGATCCTGCCCCCATCAACCTTATCCAGGAGAACAAACCCCTCCTTAATCAGTGGTTCCTCTCCTCAATTTTCAGCGATGCTGAATTTTACAGCGTCTTTGCTCCAGAATCACGAGCGTGGCACGAATCACATGTGCGATAGGTCACCGAGGTCCAAGGCTTGTGGTACAAAATACGTTATAAAATATGAATAATACCGAGGCATGAACAACACGCGAGATAAAATCGCCGGGCCGAATAGACGGCATGATGCAGTTGTGTTTCAAATATGTGGCTGACACCCAGCTGAGGAAGCTGTACGGCCAGCACCTGAAGGATATCACAAAAAGGATCTGTCAGGTGTAACAAACTGTTTCGTGGCTCAGTAAATCAGCCTTACGACATGCTCAAACAAAAAAGTCTTTCGTCTCATTGATATCCCTCTCGTCGCAAGCATAGTGTTGTCTATACTACAGAACATTACATCATCTTAGCCTTCGCATTAGAAATTCGACGACGAACCCGCACGACTTCAGAGACTATGGAATTGGTTGGTACTAACTAAATCCTTTACTTTTTGTTACTCTTTGAAAATTCATGGCTGCCATGTATCACAACGAGTCTTGGGAGGATAGACACCGCCGACTCCAATATGGGCGCAAAAAGAATGACCAACTCTTCCGGTTTCGCAAGCGGTCCGTGGTTCTTCTTTCTATCTACCTCTCAATGTTGATCACCCCGTGGGCTCTTACTTGCATTATTGTACACCGTCCAATCTCCAGGCCTTCCTACCTCGATCAGGCAATAGGCCTCGCCGAACGCGATATCAGCGAGATGGAACAATGGTACTCGATCATCCGCATCCTAGATCGCATCACCTCTACCATCGCCGTCCCCGTCGTGTCTGCACTCTTGGCTCAAGCTGCTGTCATCTACACCCAGCGTCGCAAATCATCCCAGAAGCTAGGCATCCAGCGGATGCTAGCTCTAGCTAATAGCGGATAAGAGAATCCGATTGTCTTATGGAATGCGGTCGCCCTACCAGGGACGAGAGAGGAACTAATATCCTCGACTCCTTTTCTCTGGGCAGCGGCAGCTCTCACGCTTCTCGGTAAGTACATCAAACCCTGATAGCATACCACAGCTCGAGCAGCTTGAGAGGCTAACGCATCCGAACTGTGAAGCGGCTCTCCAGCATGCATTGCAGCCAATATTGGTCCAGGAACAAGTAATTGACGTCGTGACGTGTCAAGACACCGGCGCATGTATCCCTACCAACTCATTCTATGGAACAGTGGCTGGGTATGATCCAGAACCAGAATACTTTGCACTATGCCCGCAGAATTTGGCGGTGCAAACAACAATGGAAAGGATTCTCACGGCAAGCGACCACGATGTCCAAACAAACTTATGGCAGGAAGGCCCTGTTTTAGAAGACGACATCTATTTCAAAGATACGCTTCGAAGCTCATTCTACTGGCTCTTTGAGCATGCTGATTCCCCCCGTTATTTTGTCTCGGCTCTGTCAAATGGCACTACAACAGGCGTGCTTCGCCAACATGCAGCAAGGATGGACACCCAGGTGAACTGCCCCTTCGTGGAGAGCTTCCCGTCGCCTTGTCCTGGTCAGAGACCTTTCCAGACGGCCTTCTCTCACGACATAGTGTCGGTGCATATCTGTGCCGAGGGAGCATTCGACCAATCGCCTTGGACAAGAAGCCGGGACAGGGAGACGGTTCCAGAACAACTCTGGATCCAAGTCGACGGCCGGTCTGTCGAGTTACTGCGAGACAGTAACTATACCATGCGATGCGACGCCAACTCGACTAGGGGATGGTTTGAGCTCGGAAACTTTCGAAATAATTACACACGTGGGCCCCTACTTGAGAGTTGGCCCACTGCGGAAGAGATTCGCACAGATTTCAATGACAAGAGTCCTGTAATGAGTATCAATGACTACCCCTCTCGAGAGTAAGTCCCCCATAGCTTACTCCTACCCCAGCTCAGGTTCTTAGCATGTAGCTCGACTAACGTTCTGTGAACAATAGAGAGCCAGAGCCTAGACATCTGTACTTTTCAGACTGGGTGCATCCACCGGATCCTTTTCACACTTATTATGCATTACCAACTCCTGGACCACTCACGACGGCGGCGATAGCCATGTTCGGCAACTCGAGCTTCTTTTATACAGCAAAGATGGCGCAAGCGGACGAGAGTCTCAGTCGAACCTTTACTCAGATCTGCCAGCATGGAAGACTCCCCTTCTATCGATTCAATGGGGTATGGGAATCTTCTACTGGACTCACCTCAGTGTCCTGCAACCATCTCCTTCCTCAATACGGAGCTAAACCAGAGTGGCTTGCCGAGCTCGTTCTGGCTTTGTTTAGGCGTATGGAAAATCCTGATACGGCTAGAAGAATGTTCGAAGTGGCTTCCTATTTCGCGAACGAGGCACTCCTGATACACACAGCGCAGCGCGACATTGGCAATTCGAGGGAAATCATGTCTGCACCAGGCGCGACGCTGATTAAACCTCAGGGATCACTCCGCTCGCTTGTTGTCCTCTCGATACTTATTGGCGTTCAATCACTTGCGCTGATAATTCTTTTGTGTTACATCTACTCTCAGCCGACATGGACCGGGGCTCTCGACGCGGAGGTGCTGATCAATTTGGGGATACAACTTGGAGAAGAAGGGCAAGAAATATCGAGGACGAGTGGGATAATTGGAGTTGTTCTAGACGATAAGACCGAGACATTATCAGTGGCATCAATGTCTGATGAGGAGCAGCGAACGCAGATGGCACGAGAGAATTTCCCTGAGCCGCTGTTAGGGGAGAAACACGATGCGGTTGCAATAGGCCTCGGCGGCCTGGGGCCAATCACTAGGAAGTTAACATCCAAAAGATGGAAGATGGCATAGCTTCAATCCGTCGACGGAGGGCAATCTTTACCGGGGTTTGCATGCTAGATAATACTTAAGTAAATAGAAATATCTTCTATTAGCTAGACATGCCATACTAAATACCAGGCCAGCCTTGTTATAGCCTTTATAGTTATATTATATTCACCTCATAATTATTTTCGATATTACTACCCCACGTAAACACTGGCTCAAGGCCTATGATAGCTTTGCATCCTGTAGTTCTAGGGCCTTGAACCAGTGATTACATGGGATAGTGGCATCGAATTTGCTAATCTATATTGACTTTGTTTTTGTGAAAGGTCTGCTTCCCCTGCCCTGACTCGATTTATTATACAGCCTCGTCTCGGACTCACTTATCTCTCACTCGTAACTGATCACTCCGGCTGGCGATTCGGCGTTTACCAGACTGGGTTTGGTGCGCCGGAGGTTGCCTGGATAGCGCTTACACCTGGCCGCCATCACGCCATCACGTGACAGCGCTATAGTGCCTGGATCCTGCCTAGGCTCCCGTCGCGTTTTCGCGTGTCAGACTGAGCTTATGCTCCCCCTTTTAACGTCGTCCTCATCTCACTGTCCTTCAACTTTCGAATCTCTCTCAAATCGGCGCATTGGCTCAATTGAACACAATGTCACTCAGGAGAAGTGCCAGAATTCGAAACCAGGATGCTCCTTCACCGCCCGAGCCCCCGCAATCGCAGCCTGCTGCTCCGGTTAAAAAGACCAAGCCCAAAGCCCCGGCAGCCAAACCAGCAGACACCACCAAGAGCAAGAAAAAGGCAGAACCGGTAAAGGCCAAGGGAAAGAACAAGGCCAAACAGTGGCCGGTTCACACTCAGCTCAGCCCAGCTAATGACAAGTTGTCATCACTCCCACCGGAGGTACTCAACATGGTCCTGCAGAATGTGAGCAGCGACACAGAGCATTTCATGACGGTTGTGTTGACGCGAAATTTCCTAGATAAAACACCCGCCGACTCTGGCCAAACTGGGCCGGACATGCAAAAGATACTATGCACTCGCCATGCCCCAGCTCTACAAGCGCATTGCCGTCGCTGCCATGTTTCACGCCCACATCCCAAAGCTCATCCGTACCCTTGAACCAGTTCTCACCATAGCTCAGAAGAAGCAACTCAAGAAGGAAGGCAAATACAAAGGCCAGCAGGAGCGCTTTTCAAGCCTTCTTGACGAGCACGCAAAGCCGATCTGTGCAGACTACGTCCGCAACATCGTCGTCGGTGTTTGCGACCCGGGGCGAAAGCACCAGTACATTACCGACAGATATGTTGAAGAAGCCTTCAAAAATCCGAACAACTTGGAAATTATTGAGACTTCTGTGCTTACAGAGTAATTTGACATCTCATCCCTCTACACTCTCCGGGGCTAATCAATTCTACAGGTCGATGGCGAAAAGCATAGCATCTATGAAGAACCTGAAGGCTCTCAACCTAGATACACATAAATTTGAGAAGGACTCTATGGGACCCTTGGACAAACTCAAGAACCTGCAGCATCTCAGCGTCGAGGACTACAATTGGAGTAGCGGGATGGGCACAAATAACGTCATTCGAGCGATACTCCTGAACTCGAGATCGACCCTTCGCAGCTTCTCCATGCAGACAAGCTCATACTCGACCGACTTTTTGAAAGACTGGGAGAAGTTGGTGAAGTTGATCTCTGCAGCCGCTTCGAGCCAAGCCCATGATCTCACTTCCCTCAAGTCATTCAGTCTCTCTGGGCCCAGGTTCGATGAAGATGACTTTTTAAAGTCGCTAACCAGGGCGGTTGACTTTATCGGACTGCGAGAGCTCAAGCTTGGAAGACTATCGGAAGGCAAAGACAGCTTTTTCAACCACCTCACAAGTTTGACTTGTTCAACTCCGAGCAAGGACATCAGCCTGCGAACCCTGAGCATTGACATGTCTGATGACAGCCTTATGGACACACCTGAGCAAACGCAGGCGTATTATGCGTCCAAATGTGCCTTTATCTCTTCGTTTGGTACTCTTTCAACGTTGGAACTTAAAGATCACAACCAGTACCCGGAGGCGATCACGGTAAATCCCGGGATGTCGGATGTCATGCTGCAAGCTATCCTCAAGCACGAGAACCTCACGACTCTGAGGATATCCTACAGGGGAATCACCTCTGGTCTCAAGATTCCATATCTGTCAGCAGAAACTGTGGCCAAGATTGTCAACAATCTACCTCCGCTGGAGGAATTCGAATTTGCACCGGAAGAGAAGGAGATGGTAAAGAATTTTCACTGCACTGCGCTTATCAAATCATACTAACGTGCACCTGTAGGATAAAATCGGGGAAGCACTTTCCCGTGGCGCTAATCTCAAGTCTGTCATTTGCTTCCCGCATGAGGGCTGGGCGGGCTATCCCCGCGAAGACGAACCTGGCTTCAACGTTCTTAGAGGCATCCTCAAAGGTTTCCTATCTCGTGCTGGTGGCGATGACAAGGGCAAGTTTGTCTGGGAAGATCACTGCAACCTCAAGCGAGTGTCTGTCAGCTACCGAACGTGGGACGTCGCATCTGAATTTGGAAAGCCTCAGAAGGGCATGAAGAAGGCGGAAAAGATGGAGAGTGACGGTGATGGGAAGCGGAGGGTTCTGTATCGCGATATCACGGGGACTTTTCCCCGGTACATACATGTCGGATATGATCCCGGCTTCGAGTGGGTGGAGAAGGTGGCCAAGGATATGGAATGAGCTTCATGTACTAATAGATCAGGTTGAAAGTTTTGAGCGAGCACAATTTATGTTACTAGGTGGTTTCTGGCGAAATAGACGCACTCGACCCCCATCTGTCATGTTGTGACCTGTTGACGAAGCACTCGTCAGCACTCGACCTCTTCACGAAACTTACACCGGTCTGGAAGGTTATCTTTACTAGACTAAAGCCGCAGGATACCAATCTAGCAACCCTAGAAAAAAGCGAGAAATGAAAGTTTCTGTGAATGACCCTAAAGAATGATTGAGTTTATGATGATGCTTTCTACAAGTATCACCGAGGGCGGCCTCGGTGGATAGGGCTATACGACATCTTATCAATCTGATTGATCCCTCTGAACGACGCATTCCCATTTCTCCTAAACATGGTGAAACTCAAATTCTATCCCTATATTGCCCAATTACTTTTTAACATCGTCGGTTCAAACAATAGCCTGGATCAATGTTCCAGTTGACAACTCTTGATAATCCATAACCAGGGTACCAACACTTACATTTTTACCATTGCCGCCCTTGACTGAACTATGTGATTAGGTTCCTCCAATCAAAGGGAAGGCTTTCACAGTCCCAAAGAGAGAAAAAAGCACAGTTGCTATTTATGAGCAGTAGCCAGTTGAGCGAGTAATTCTAGATCTCCGGCTGGGAGGGGGAAACAGTTGAAAACGCGGTAGCCTTGGGCTCCAGTACAGGCAAAGAGGGTCCTGCAGGAGGTAATTGGCAGCGCTACAACTTGGACTTTTAAGCGAATCAGGGCTTTGGAAACTACAGCCTGATTTTGTAATTGTGACTCGTGGGGGAGGGTCAGAAACAAAACCCAGCGGTTGAGGCTTCCATACAACGGATATTGAGGTGGCTAGCATTAGAATGAGGTCCCGGTTTGGTTCGTATATGGAGTACTTGGGCGAGCAATTGAGGTCAGACAAAAGGCAAGGGTCAGTGGAGCTTAGCAGAACAATCCCAACCGATCCCATAGTCAAAACACCATGGAGCTCGGACAAATGGCTTTTATCCAAGGCTCTACCACCTGGCATTGGACCGGCCGTTTTATAAAAGATTATTTGCCAGACGTCGTTCTTATTCAGCACATCACAGACAACACTTCGCCAGCCAATGAGTTAAGATTGCGCGGTGTGCTTGTTAGGCATATTTTTGGGCCGTCAAAGATGTGATTGACATTGGCACAAGGGCTGGTAGTGTAGGTAGATTTCAGAAGGCAGTGGCTGCAGACCCGTGAAATCCAAATAATAGCTCTTTGGAAGGGCTACTTACACAAGTGGGAACAAATTTCCTTATTATCAAATACATAGACCAGAGAGAGAAGATCACATAGTTGCATGTGATGGACAATCGTCATGAGAAAACGGTTTCTCGCCCCTCTCCACCCGCCACCGATTCGTCGCCTCCAACGGCCCGGGCAAGCCTTTGAACAACCATCCCCATTTCCTCACAAACCCTTCCGACATTTCCCACCCTGCGATATCCCAGGGCGGCGACCAAGCAATCATGCCGCGTCGCTCGACCTCGTCATCGGGAAAGCCCTCGTACAGCCCGCCACTACAGTCGGCCCATAGCTCGTCCTCGTCAAAGGTACCAGCGGCCAGGATCAGACGGTCTCGTGCCTCGGGACACGGGTATAGGTCAATCCAGTCGCCGTGTGGCACAGTTTGTTGAAGGGTGGTGGGCAAGAGTGCTGGAGGAAGTAGTTCAGGCTTGGCAGGGTAGGGGATGACGTGGATAATTTCTTCTTCGCAGTCGAGCGGCGTGACGAGCATGCCCGAGATTAGACTGCGGTTGACGGCCAAGGCGCGAAGGGCGTTGAATTGTAAAAGTGTGATGAGGTGGTCTGGGCAGAGAGGGAATATGAGGTTAAACTGCTCTTTCCGGCGTTTATCTGGCAGCAAGGGGCTTCTCGAATTGTAAAGCTGCTTGATGCGGGATGCTAGGATGGTGGTGACGGATTGTTGCTTAATGTCCCAGCATTCCACCAGGGCTTCTGATTCGGTGAGTGGCTCGGTTGATGCTTCGGCCTTCTTTGCCAGGGCTTTGCGTTTCCCTACTGGGCTGTCAGTTTCGATAACTGGGCGACCCTTGACTCCGGGCTCTTGATTTGGACAAGAGACGAAACAAGGCTTTACTTACGGTATGCCCTTGTATTGAGTCTCGTCTGTGCTCGTCTGCGTGCTGCAGCATCCTTGGTTCCAGTCCAGTCGTCTTGCCCGCTTATCGCCTGCAGGTCGTCAGCATCTCATCTTGCCCTGGTGAGTAATACGTACCTCGATCAACTGTGGCATCGACTCGAGGTGGATGCGCGGCGCTGCTGAATTTGCCGGCTGATACGTACCAATCATGATAGCAGCGGATACTGGAGTTCCGGCCATGGCGATGAATGAGGCAGATTTGGTCGAAGCGGTTTATGCAGCCTGCTCACAATCACGAGTCTGACAGTCAGGAGCGGAGGAATTGACATGGCGACATCTGAGGCGCAGACAGACAGGGATGAGTGAAGTAGCACGATATGATTGGACACTACCACAGAGTCCAACTTCAGTAAAGCCTAGCGTCATGCAACCTGCTCACATTGTGGACCAGCTTTGGCATCGCCCCACGCTTCATGCAGCTGGCTCACTTGCTCACGTCCAAGTTGAATGTGACTTGATTGGGCTAGATTTCATGCAACCTGCTCACAGCATTTGATCCTTGGCAGAATATCGAGGGCTCAACGAACTCAGACATTATTCCAGAAGAGTAGTATAAAGATGGTTGAACACCTCGCCTTCAACAGATCTTTTCGTATCAGAAAAACATACAACTCGACCCAGACACTGAATCATCAAATTCTTATTTCACATCTTGATAACTTGACTCAAGGACTCGTTTTAAACATGGACTTTCATCCCGACAGCCTCCCTAATCTCGAGGGCAAAGTATTCATAGTCACTGGTGGCAATTCCGGCATGTAAGTCTCCCTCTCACCAAGAAACCCGAAAAGCTCATCTCACCGAATCACAGAGGCTACTACACGGTAGCCTACCTAGCTGAACACGGCGCTCACCTTTACATGTGCTCCCGATCCTTGGAAAAGGGCAAAGAAGCCATTGCCAACATCAAGAAGATGCACCCCTCAGCCAACATTGATCTCCTACAAATGGACCTCATGGATCTTAGCAGTGTCGTCGCGGCCGCCAAGCGCTTCCTCAGCCTTGAAACAGCCCTGCATGGCCTGATCAACAATGCAGGTATCATGGCGACGCCCTTTGAAATGACCAAGGATGGTCACGAGGCCCAGTGGCAGACCAACTATCTTGCCCACTGGGTTTTAACCGAGCATCTGCTTCCTCTGATGATACAGACCTCCAAGAAGTTTCCCCCTGGCAGCGTGCGCATCGTCAACCTCACATCAGCGGGCCACCTGAGCGCACCCAAGAACGGCATCAACTTCGATGACTTATCACTCAAAGATAGCAGCGAGTGGGCCCGCTACGGACAGAGCAAGCTCGCCAACATTCTGCACACCAAGACCCTGCACAGGAAGTACGGCCCCGGCTCTCCCGGCGAGGGAGAGATCTGGATGTCGTCGGTGCATCCGGGAATGGTGGACACGAACCTCACCACGCCAACAGACCAGGCGGGAGGAGGCATGGCGAGCGTCATGTCTGTCCTGCGCCTCTTGAAGCTAACGTGGCCTGCCGATAAGGGATCGTGGAACACCTTGTTCTGTGCCGCGAGTCAGGATATGAAGGCAGAGCAGAGCGGCATGTATTTCGAAATCTTTCGGCGGTGTCTGGAGCCGACGTGGCAGAGCGCTCCAGCCAAGGATGAGAAGCTGGCGGAAAGGTTGGAGGACTGGACTAGGGAGGTGATGAGGAAGGAAGGGTGGGTTCAGTAATGGTGTCGACTGGTTTCTGTCTTTTACTCGTGATAATAGATTCATCATTGCTTTGCTTACCTGGCATCGCTTAATCGTGGCAATTGATTGTGGCGCTTGGTCTCTCGCAACTACATGATCCAAGTCTTGGTGCCTATCGCTTGTTGGGTGTCCCACAATATCTTTACAATGAGATCGGCACTAGGTAGTGCAGCTCTGTTAATCGTTCCCGATCTGGAAACTTCAAGAGAAATAGGACAGATCTACCTACGTTCAAACCCTCGGTGGAGCAATCTTTAACAAGACTGTTTCACATTAATCTCGGCCGCTGTCAGGTTCCATATAGCTAAACAAGATTCACTGAAGACGCCGTAACTCATAATTTCACTTGTACATAAAACAAAAGCTGTACCAAACTTTACAATGAATAAGTGATGTTTATTCGCTTCACCCAAAGAGCTACTACCAAAAGTCGTACTCCCGAAACATCGGCAGGGTCTGCGTGGTCAACCGCGTCATTATACGGACTGACAACATCTTTATACGGTAATTTTTCGTTGCCCAGCTTCTTATTGAAATAATCGGGGAAGTTGAATCGTTCTTGGTGCCTCTTGACATCAGAGTCTTCAGCTACCCTGGGGCTTGCGAAGGTGGTCGCCACGAGGCTCAGCATCCATAAGCATCTACTTTAATTGCAGCTGCTGGTTGCCCGAAACGAAAACTGCACTTATAACCCTGTGCGTAAGACGAATCTATACGTAACCTGCATGGTTCCTCGTCTACTTTCAGAAGCCTTTCAAGCCACACGGGGATCATTATCCAAGATCTGTCTCCGCCCCCGCCGATCGCTCGGACTATGCTGATCCCCATTGAGTCCACAAGTACCCGGGGGCCTAAATAAGCAGATCATAGACGATCGCTGCTGTAGATGCCTTGCTCTTAATAGGGAGAATGATACTGCGATCTCGTGGTTGGCTCTGTGCTTCCTCCGGCAGTGCTTTTAAAAAGGGCCTTTCCAGTAGATAGCCCTGATTTCTTGGTTTCCTCGGAGCCGGCCGCTCGGGCCCGTAAGTGACAACTCACAACTGATGTGGTTAGTTCCTCCGGACCGGTTTCCTAGACCCAGACTAGACTAACTAAAGTAAGCCTACACGGCGGAGACTTTTTAAGATGTGTAACTCCGAAGGCACGCTGACGCCACCAGAGAGGCTTCGGATATTCCGAAGTCGATTTTTCCCCTTAACGCGCTGTCAACGCTATCTATTCCTTCTTTGCGAGGCTTCGTAGTGCATTTCGATCTGCCGACATTTTAGTGCTTACACTTGCTCGCTTTTTCGGCCTCTTGATCTCCTTTTCCGTTTGCTGGAGGTCATTGCTCCGTACTAAACTCCTAAACAGGCGATCCTCTTACGATAATCGTACCTAGAAAGGTCCCTGAACGGGGAGTTGACATGCGCCGCATGCAGGGGCAACAAGATACAAACCTCTGTCTGCTTTCTCAATGGCATCTTGGTAATAGTTATGACTCGCGAAATATTTGCGTCTGTGTCGCAAAGATTGACGGTAGCACGCACAGCGTTCGCATCATCAGCAAGTCGCCTGGTGAGTCGTTCAGCCCCTACTGAAGGATATTCTGCGGTCTCTGTAAGCCAGCCGCGGGCAGGGGGGGTATTCTGCACAACATCGAAGCAGTCGGCAGTGTGCCAGGCGCCAGGGGCAAAGGCAACAGTAGGCTTCATAGTGGACATGGTTCTTGATGAGAAGCCGGTGATCAAGAATGATCGACAAAGACAAACCTGCAGCAGAGGAGCCGGAATAAGTACTGTTGCATTCCTAACCCCAAGTTTTTGACTGAGTCTCTTGTGCCGTGTCACTAGCGCCTTCGAATTTCCGAGGAAAGGGGCAGGGTGGGGTACAAGTAAGTTTGACGCACGAGGATCCAAGAGGTAAGTCTGAAGAAGTGAACCAATGGCGAAGATGGGAAGTACGGGCGGTTTACCCGCTGACACCCTTCTTGAAGATCCTACGCCGTTACGCTTGCCTATTTCATGTTGGGTCCCTCCCCACAGCATCGAATTTATCGTTTCCAAGAACACCTACCCTCACTCAATTCTAGAGCAATGGATGCTCCGACGAAGCTCCAGATCCGCGTTGACCAGCAAGCCGATCGGAGCAGAGAACTCAACGCTACCACAACAGTCGTCCTAGTTCTCTCTGTTCTGTTCGTCGCATTACGTGTCTGGGCGCGCTACATCAGACTTGGCTATGGAACTGACGACTGGATGACAATTGCTGCACTCGTATGTTTCTCACCTCTCTATGGCGTAGATCAGTCTAACCCAAAGTTTGTCCCATAGGTGTTTGTTTTCTTGACCGGCGCGATCAACTATGCCAGTGAGTCGAATCCTACTCTTGTAAGCGCCAATCTGACAAATACAGTGATTAGCCATGGGCTTGGTGAACACGCCATCACCGTGGCCGACGCAGACCAAGTCGTCTTCTTCAAGCTTCTTCTAGCATTCGAGTGCATTTACGTTACAGCAGTGATGCTTGTCAAGTTCGCTCTGCTGCAGATGTACCTGCGCATCTTTCCGTCGCGTGGTTTCAGGCTAGGTGCGGCAATCATAGCTGCCGTCGTTGTTGCTTGGTGGATCTCTATCGTTGCTGTCTCCATCTTCCAATGTAGTCCCATCAGAAAAGCTTGGCTACCATTGATTGACGGTACATGCATCAATCTCAAAGCCTCCTTCATCGCCAATGCGATTCCAAATATTGGAACTGATATTGCTATCTTAGCCATGCCAATGGGGCAAGTCTGGAAGCTGCACGCCAATTTCGCTCAAAGACTTTCCCTGTGTATCATGTTTCTTCTTGGCGGCTTGTGAGTCCACTTTCCCCATGCTTCGCTTTAGACTGACGAACTGACATTTGGATAGTGTTCTATTCGCTAGCATATATAGATTTACAACCATCATGCAATTCGACCCGGTCGACACAACGTGTAAGTATATGGTGTAACGCTTTATGGGTTATATACTCACCTGCTCCAGGGACGCTGGCCACAGCTTGCACCTGGTGTGTTGTTGAGGTAGCTTGTGGAGTTATCGCTGTCTGTCTACCGACCTTGCGGCCGCTCATGTTGATGATCTCGAGCCAATTCGACAGCATCACAGATAGTAAAGGAAGGCACAGTAGCCGACGCGGAGCACCGACGGAGCTGAGGTCAATCGACCGAATTGGAGGCTCAAACCCTGGACAGAGATATTTTGAACGTGTGGGAAATGAGGAAGGTCATGATATTAGCCATGGCAATAGGTCGGTGTCAGGTTTAGGGGCCCACCATATCGGGCAAGGTGATGCAAGCTCTACAGAGGAAATTATATTACATAAAGGCAGTGTATGATGTTGATACACTAGAGAGATAATAGTTAGTCAACTTATATGTTTTTAGTTTGTATTACATGGAGTATTTCTCGAGAGAAAAACACATTTGCTATGTAAACCATCAAAAATCTAGACGCTGCTATTTAATTAGGTTTGGAAATAGAGGCTTAGTTGTGAGAGTTGAGGCAGTAAGAGTTGTTTACTCAACAAGGCAACCAATGTGTACAGGGGCGAGAGGGTTGTTTTCTCGGGCAGGCCCTTTGTTCCCGAAGTCGAATGATCAAATAAATCAGCCAAATAAATCAGCCAAGATAGACCCACAGATATCTTGAATTGGGCGCTCCAAGACGTACTGTGTCGTTACCGAAAGATCCTGAGCAGGTCGAACAGCACAATGGTTGTTGTTTGAGGAGGAGGCAGGAAGTTGAATGAATACAGATAGAGATTGCAACATGTAGAATCAACTGTTTTATCGGTCGGAAAGCTGAGATGTAAGATGCAAAGAGATGCGGAGGGAATACAAGGAACTCGATTTGTCTGGATGGGGTGGCAAGAGAATGCGAGAGGTGCAGCCAATTTGCTGAAGCTCCATCAAACAAGCAACGAGGTTTCCAGCGCCGCAGTTGATTGGTCAGAAAGTTAAGGCAGAAGAGAATCACACGGAATTGAGAATTGGCATGCCAGGCCTGTCTGTGTTGTCGCAGGGTGTCAGATGTGGAGGCCCAGCCACAAAGGAATCGAGGCCACAGGGGCCCCGATTGAGGTACAAGCCTCAATCCACAGGGTCAGATGAAGGGTCTAGATGCATTCCAGCCAATTACTTAGGTCACAGCCAAATTTGTATGCAACTAGAGTAATGTAGTAGTATATAAGCCCCGGGCCTGTCGCAGTGTCGGCTGATTTGAGGCCTCGATAGAGCTCTCAGCTACCCAGTGGCAGGGTTGTTTGGGCTTTAGAGATTACTCCCTTCTATGGGCAATGCAGCTATGCCTGGTTAACCTCCCACCTTGAAATAAATTAAATCGCTGATATTCTAAACTAGAAACCTGGTTTCTCCCACAACAGGGACCGTCGCCTGTTGACATATTAAAGAGCCCGACTATTGATAGTACGGCATATTATTTAGCTAAGTCATCAGCGACAGTGACCTTCTAAGGAGATTCTGTGTTCGCTTACGGGATCGTATGTCCTTGACAGAATCCTCAATTAAACCCTGTTTGTGTAGCGTCAGTGAGGAACCAGCAGATTTCTCAGGACTTCCGGGATCCTACCCGCCTGTACCCCATCTTGGGGCTGGCCTTCTCGGCGACCTTCCCTTCCTTTACTATACAGTCGTGCGTGCCGCTACTGGTGACCTAGCCCTGGCTACGGACCCTTCTCCCTGGCTAAACAGTGGTTTTTGACTCTGCAACGCCACCCCGTCCACGTAAACTCCACCAGACTCGGGCATTGCCGGCATATAGGCAGCCAGAAGCAGTAAATGCATGACTGCATACAATGACGGCAGACAGAACAGATAAATCCTGGCTGTTGCTCCGTCTATCAGGGTGGAAGACCCAAGCACAGCTGTTCCAAAAATGATAATAACGCCGTTCCCAGCAAGGCAAACAGCCCGAACGGAGATAAGAAGGAGCCAAAGTGCATGCCTTGTCCTTTCATTGCTGGCAAAGCCTCGTCGCCCGAGCATCCACCGGATGATACCCAAAAGGCTGAGCTCAACAAGCCCTGGTGCCATGCGAAGTAAAACCCACAACAAGGGGAACCACCAGATATGAGCTTGCCATGTAAGGACAGTCTGAAGACCGAGTACAGTGGTAGCCGCAATGATAGCTAGTGCGAAAAGAAACGCACAAGATGTGAGAGCCGTCCGCCACCACCCTTGTAACATGAGCTTCCTCGACTCAAATGTTACGAAAGGATCAGTTCCAGTCCTGTTTTCCCAAATGTTTCTCGCTATGGCACTTGCTGACACTCCTGGGCCTGTATTTCCGGTAAAAACACTCAACAAAAAATAAGAGGGCCCTATGTGCCAAGCCTCACTGACGCCGAGGCCTTGGGATGGGATCAAAGCTAGGCCCGCTGGAATGAGGCTCAGAAGTGTAGTTCCAGCACCCATTCCGATTTGGGAAAACGAATCAACCGAGTCCAGCATGCATTGCGCGAAACGCTCTGTACGAGCAGACTCTTCTATGAATTGCCTGCGACAAGTTGTAAAAACATCATGCGGTATATATAGATTGGAGCCAATGGTGGACCACCAGAGTTTAAAGTCACGAGGATAAACTGTGCCAGGCTGCAAGTATTAGTGTAAAGACGCTCTAGTATCTAGTGCAATACTTACATAGACCATCGTGATATATCAACATCAATTCACCTGGAAGCAATTAATTAGGTATTAGGTTTGAGCCATTTTCTCCGCACAAACTGATAAGCATATAGGTAGTACAATACAGTACCGTATTACCTCATAATATTCATAAAAGTCGGTAGGTCCTTGGCCCCCTGACCCAGCAGGGCTCAGTAATATACCTAACTTCTTAGGGCTAATAAGGTCAAGAGGCTTAACCCCGTAATATTAAAGTATCCCTTCTAAATTATATAAGGTAATAAGGTATTTTTCTAACTAATTAATTTAACTACTAATATCTCTATAGTTTTTAATACTATTACTATATAACTTTATTATTATAATACCCCTTTCTAAGAGATTAGTTAATATTCCTCTTGGCTATGCTAGGGCTAGTATGCTTAAGAAATTAAGACCTAAAGC
>JAADYS010000960.1:0-30842 GCA_012931995.1 Fusarium albosuccineum | reverse complement strand
GAATCCTCTGTCTTCCTTATTATAGCTGATGTATAGTGACTTGACCCCTTGACAAAAAGCGAAGCGCCTCTTAGTTGGGCCCCACAGGGCCGACCAACGGGTAGCGGAGTTGCGGAGTTTGAGTGGCGGCTCACGTAGCTGAATAATAGTGGGCGATCGATTTATTACCCGCGCGGTATTGCGGGAAGATAAATCACGTATTGGTAGGAATGCTTATCGATTACCCGACTATTTTTCCTGGTGAGATTGAGGCTCGAGGGCGTATTGCCCGAGCCGCGCGCGACGGCGACGGTTGTGTGCTCTACCACGCAAAATAGCACGAAGCGCGCGTGTCGGCGTGAACTTGGGAGGCAAATGATGGAACTAAGTCGCCGCCATGTTGAGACATAAATAAAGCTCGATGTAGCTGTAGCTAAAGAAAAGAAAACAGAGAATCATCAGTTTAGGACAACAGGGCCTATTCCTACCTCTGACACTTACATCAACATCAACTTGTCCTTACTTCTCATCATGGCACCCTCAATCGCAATCATCGCCGCCAGCACAAGAAAGGTCCGTGTCGGCAAGAACGTCGCCGAAACAGTCCAAAAGATTATCCAAGAAAACGGCGAGCTCTCAGGCACAAACCTGGCCTTTATCGATCTCGCCGACTTCAACCTCCCCGTATTCGACGAAGAGACCATCCCGGCCAACGTGCCCGAGCGCGGCCAGTTCGTCCACGAGCACTCCAAGAAGTGGAGCGCCGCCATCGGCGAGCATGACGGGTACATCTTTGTCAGCCCCGAGTACAACTATGGCACCCCCGGCGGCGTCAAGAACGCCATCGACTATTTGATGAATGAGTGGAAGGGAAAACCCCTTGCTGTTGTTACATACGGTATGCAGGGAGGTACTTTTGCTTCTGATCAATTGAAGCATAGCTTGTCTATGATGGGTCTCAATGTTGTTGAGACGCGGCCGCAGCTGCCCTTCCACGGAGGACTGGGTCCTGATGCTTTTGCTGCTATTGGGGAGGGCAAGCTTGGGGATGCTACTAAGAAGGACTGGGAAACGGACCACAAAGACTCTATTATCAAGGCGTTTGACGAGGTCAAGGTGTTGCTTGCGGCCAAGGCTTAGAAGGTTACGGTATGGCGTATGGATAGAAGCGGCGGTGACATAGAAATTTCGGAATACTAGCAAATTACTCCATCATTTTCTTGTGCTAATATCTCTGCAAGGTTGAACTTGACTCGTTTTTGGTGGTAGAAATTGAGTGACTTCCAAGTAGGTATGATTGAAGGGCTCTCATGGTCATGCAACGGCTTCAATATCTAAAGAGTATATCGGAAGAGAGGGGACCGGTCTCCCATATCCTCAAGCTCCTCCTCGGTAAATCTGCTTCGAATCTCAACTTCGCTCATCTTAGCCTTTGTCTTGTTCCGCATATGGTAGCTAGCTTCGAGGACAAGGCAAGCTGCGACACCTGCCGCAGCAAAAGCCAAAGATGTGCCAAACCCGGTCGGATATTTGGGACTCTCGTCCTCGATAAAGATGTAGCTCCCAACAATTCCACCAAGATTTCCGAGACAAATCATGTACGCAATCCCCATCGCTCTTTTTGTCGGGCCAGCCAAGTTGTTGACTGTCCAGGCATTGCCACCAGGGTTGATCGGATAGAGACCAATACAAGCCAGCACAACTGCAAAGAAGCAAGCCGGAATGTTATTCTTGATGTCTCCTGCGACACCAAATAAGATGCCGTAGGCGCAGACGACGATAAGCTGCGGGGCGACGATAAAGGGCATGCGCCAGGTAAACTTGTCCGCAAAGATGGCTGACAGATAAGCACTAACAGCTCCAGCGCAGTAAGGGCCAATGGTTAACAGCTGCGCGTGGGAAGAGGTATAGCCCATGTTTCGAATAATGCGTGGCATGGTGAACTTGAGGGCGTTGTTGGGGACGGTATTCGACCAGTAGATCAGGGCTTGGAGATAGATCTGCCAATCGCAGATGACGGAACGGAGGATCTTCCAGTCCACGCCCTTCTTTATGTGCGTGACCTTGTTGCCGCTCTGTGCCAATTGCCGGAGTTGAAGGAACTTGATCTCGTCAGGGTCGAGCCATTTCCCAGATCTTTCGGGGGAGTCGATGAGACAGAAAAATGTCAGAGCGCCGGCGAGAACTGTAGCGAGGCCCTCGAGGATAAAGATCCATCTCCAACCTTCATAGTTGCCTACTCCATCCATCCTAGCGATACCGAAGGCGAGCAAGCCAGAAAAGGCCCCGGCGAGGGCGCTTGCTGTGTAGAACAAGGCGATTCGAGTTTGCGTTTCATTCTTCAGGTACCATTTCGAAATGATCAGCACTGCTCCGGGAAAGAAGCCTGCTTCGGTGACGCCGAGCCTGATACCAGTGAGCAATCTTTATCATGAAGAGGATGTATGATGCAACCGTACATGAAGCGAACGGCGACGAGTCCTCCAAAGTTACGCACCGTACCAAGGGTAGTAGTCATAGACCCCCAAAGCACAATGATTGTCCCGATGTAGAGTGACGGCCGCTTGAACTTGTTGAGGATATAATTGCTCGGGACCTCTGCATCGTTGTCAATTAAAGTATAGCGTGACGGTCACAGCAGCTTAAACTCACCCAGTAAGACATATGGAATAAAGAATATGGAAAGGGCAATGTTGTATTGAGTCCCTGACAGACCCAGTGTATCTGACATGCCCTCGATGTTTGCATTTCCTGCAGTTCTTACGGTTAGTGGCGTGCCCAAAGCGCAGACCGCGGTGGCAGAACTTGCCAATATTAGCTCTGTCAATGAAGGAGAAAAGGTAAAGTAAAGTCAGCAGTGGGATCAGCCGAACGTCGACCTGCACCAATTGTGTTAGCATTACCATAGTATGCGCGGCAGGGAATTCTCCTCTCTCTCACCTTTCTCACGGCCCTCTTCTTCCTATCTTCTGGGAAGTCGGCTAGCCATCGAGCATCCTCTGGCGAGAGATTGCCAAACACGAGTACATTCTCAATCTCGCTGGCTGGATCAACCTTTTCCAACGTGCTTCCGGGTGGGCTGCCTACGGTTTGAGACATGACGAGTCAAAGGCGTAATTGCTCTTTGGTGAAGAAGGATAAGGGGAAAGGCGGTAAGATTAGTTGATCTATGAACTGATGTCGAGACTGGAGATGAGAGAAACGGGCTTCCTTTTATTCGCCGAAAGATTGATGTCGTTGCAACCAGACGCCCCGACCCCTGATGATTGTGCATACATACCCCACGGGGATTCAAATTGCGGGGAATGCGCAGATGGTTCATGGTTGGGGCCAAGGTTCTCTCGGCTGGAGATGTTCGGGCTTGTCCGAACGCTGGCGTCGATCGTGGGATACCCCCGGGGCTAGCTATCGATCCGTTCTATGGGTTTGGGAATGACAAAATATGATCTTGAGGTAGATAAACATGTCAAGATACTAATAAATGCGGTAGGTTGAATTTGGCCTAAACTATCTAGCTCCTCCTCACGGCCATTTCGACGTATTCCCATGCAAGTCCAATATCCGCCCTCTGCTACCTAACCCTTCACCCTATCCTGTCTGCCCCAAAGCCGAACCTCCGCCAAAAGTGTCTCCTTAGCAGGCAAAGAATCATTTCATACTGTTTCCCGCTTGCGCTGGAGTAATAATCTGACAAGTATTCTCGACGTGTTCCGCCCCTGGAATAACATTCTGACAGTTGCCATCCGAATACAATGTGCAATCGACGTTGGAGAAGACACCTCTGTGTAAGTTGACGGATGTGTATGAACCGACATTGATGCACTCGCCGCTGCAATTGGGGACGAAATTGGTGAAGGATCTGGCATTGCAGTCCGAGGAAGCGATGACATCTACGCAAGCAGGGGACACGGGGTTGCAGGCGCCGTCGCCGACAGCAGTGGCTTTACCGGCGAGAAGCGCCGCAATGGCTGCAAAGATGTATTGGTGGTTGATAGTGACGAGCATGGTGTTTATAGGGCGAATTGACGCTGTTTGTCCAAGATATGACTTGTAAATGTTGATTGCAGAGTGTATAGATGTGATTATATGTTGTGAGAGTGTGTAGATGCGATTATATGTTCGCGATTGTTGCTGTTACTTATACTTTGGCTTTTCTGTACAATGGAATATATGCCTTTGTAGTTTGATACCATGATTCCATGTTGGCCACACCCACCCAGTCAACTGCTTGGTCGTCGGGTGAGGCCATCGACGTCGAAAGTGGAGAACCAGAGCGGCCGCTGCTAAATACATCCCTGCAAGCTGACCACCTATTGGTAGAGCCCCGTAGAGATAGACAAGAGAATTACCACAACTACGGGATTATTAGCAATAGTACCGATATAAATTGCCAAATCAGATCGATCACAGTGTCATAAACCCCTGTGCCGTTCTCTGACCGATATTTTAGTGTATAATCCTCTCCTTCGAGCCAAGCTATGGGGCAGCCCTATGAGCTTGTATTAGTAAACTTCCATATTTGCGCAGTTGCTTACGACGACCATATTCTGTGCAGACCTTCGTTGACTATTACACCGTCACGCCAAAACACTGGACCGGCCATTCTAAGCCTGTTAGCCCCTGTTCAAACGGGGCTGACCTAGCTCCGCGTGGATCCCATTCAATATCACAGACTCGAGATCGTGACAACGACGCCTTCAGATAGTGTTAGTGCAGAGGACATACTATTTGCGTTTTTTCCTGTTGAACCGCCCGTCCTGCCGACTTTGAACCGTACACCTTGGGATTAGCTGTAACAACCTTCCATTTTCATAGACGAGCCATTGGCCTTATTTGAGGGATCTCTTAGAGTAATAATGGGAACGTTTCCATCTAGGTGTAGCAGCCACGGTAGTGGAGCAGGCGTCGAGATGCCGATGGTTGGTAGTTTATCCCTTGCATCTCGGCAGTTGACTGTATTTAGGGAGTATCAAAATCGTAGCCGCACAGACGATGCTGCATCATTAGTGGCTGATCGTATTCCCTGGTGATGCCGATGTGCCGACCTTCCACGTCCATCATGTCGGGCGGCCGCCCTCGGCTGCGGTCAAAGGGCGCAGTGAAGCAGTCACCTGAGTCAGATTATAGTCCCAAGCGCTGGTAGATCCCTAACAAGCCTTGATAGTAACCTCGTGATGGTATGCTGGAATCCCAGCTATCGGGCTGTGTTAGGAAAGCCCTTCCAATCTTGACAGCGCAACGATGGCGCTAGAGAGCGGACCAGCTAATTAGGAAAACCAGGGGCTGCTTGCGCGCTCTATTGGTGGAAATATTATAGACTTGCAGGCTCGAATTCAGATCTTAGTATTCAGGACGGAGTCAAGATCTACACCGCCGCTTCTCCTACTCCTTCGACGCGTCTCTAAAGCGCTAGATCACGACGCAATTGCACACCCAAATCCAGGTATTTAATCGATGCAGGGGAATCAACAGTCACAAAATACGTACTTGACCTAGACGTGCGGAAATTCCCTGCCGCCTTCGTGATGTAGAAGATATAGCTGATAAAATGCCGGCTAACTGTGGCGCGTTGCTCTCGTTTGCCTTGCCGAAGTCCTTCGTGATCCATGCTCCAAGGACTAACATGGCATTCGAGATGGGCCCGGCCCGCTTCCCCGCGAACGGCTTGAGATATGTATTTTCCGAGCATGAGTCATGCATTCTCTTGTATTGCTGGTGTTGGGCAGTTGTTCGTGTCAGACAGCGTTGCGAGGAGTGAGGCTGATCAACGTCGTCACTGCTGCTCTAATAGATTCACTTTGCACAGCTTCTAGGTCGCCCACTTCCTGTGGCCCCAATCAACTTAGTGATCATGGCCCGGATAGGCTCACTTACAGTTTCTTGGGCGCGAGAAGGGCTGAGTAAGTGTCTCGACAATCTAACCAGACTCTCAAGTCCTCGGAAGGTGAAAGAGATGGATAGAAGACACTCAATAGCCGCCTCAAGCAAGGCCGATGCATCGGCTATCTCGTTGCGCTCACCTAAGTTATCCAGTGCCTGTAGACGCTGTGCGCATTTTTGTAAGACAACCGCGTGGAATATTGTGTATCCAGACACCCATGGGAGAGGAGCGGAATCTCTCTTTTGGTCTTGACAATGGGATAGCCAGAGCCGGTGCATCTTGAGCTGGTTCTGCAGATTCTCGACCTGCACATTTGGATGTTTCTTCATATTTGAGACGTCAGCTGTTGCTAAAAACCACCAACTGGAAAGCAATGGACCCAAAGACGTCGCAACACCCTCCCGAAAGAGGCCTTTGACTGAGTTCAGAGCATGTTTGCTGAAATTCGTCGTTGAGTGGGCTTGATCCGAGAGCTGCTGCGGTCGATTGGGAGGAAGCGCGAGCTACCAGGGTAAGATACCAGATATTGCTCGGTATATCTTCTTTCTCTGGGAGCTTTGCCGAATTAGTATATGAGAATATCACGTCAAAGAACACCTGGCGAAACATACCTCGGTGGTGATATCCTGGTCAACAATTCCGTACGGTCGACCGAGTGTCGCTGAAATGAGCCTTTGAACCTGTAAGCCATGTTTCGGTCTCACCCACCAGCTATACTGATTACCTATCAAGAACACAAGTAGACCAGAAAATGTTCTCAGCAATTAGTCGGTCTTCTCCTTGGAGCGCAATGCCTCTACGATGATGGAGACCAAGTGTGATCGAGACTTGGATTGCCAAGCCTAGGAGATGCCACGTGCTCCCCCCGGTCGGACTATACAACGAAAAGATGGTGGCTAGTAGTAAAAACTGCACAGTTTGGATCGAAGAGGACGGCGGCAATGACTCAAAGCTTTCCACGGCTGCGTTATGAAACACAATGGCGTTGTACGTAGTGATGGGATTGCGGCCTGGGCGTAGAATTGCACCGATAGCAAGTACCATGGGAAGAATTGGCGAGCCCATGTCGCTTGAAAGCCGTTGACGGTCTAAAAGCTCCGTAGGTTCTTTCATGTTCTCGTGGAGAAATGGCAGGCAGCTGTGCACATGGTCAAAATAAGAGGTCAAGTATTCGGGTGCGAGCGGGTGATCCTGAGATGGGAACGGTAATTGGGCTACCCCAGGGAAGGAATTGGGCTCTCGAGAATGAAAAGGGACACTATTATCGATGGACAGAGCGTCGCGGACCATATTCTTGATCCCGTAGGCAAGCCGGGGGTGAAGCTTTCCAGAGTCAACCTCGCCAATTGTGGACCAGTCAAACGGAGTTACGCCGTCTTGTAGCCCTCTGGGCACAGGTGTGCTAGTAGCACTAGGCTCTGACTGTGGATTGGTTCCGGAAATCAACCCTTGCTCTGCCCTTGCAGCTTGTGCTTGGAGTTGGGACAGCTCAGCTTCCAGGCTCTCCAGATATCTACCCAAAATAGTGTCAGAGAACGAACCTTTCAAGCGTCAGGAAGACTGGGGGGCTGGGCACAAACCCTGGAGGAAGCGAACTAGCTGCACGACTGGAATTGAGGCCTGCGCTGACGCAACGAACATCTGCGCGAGTGCAATTGCTGCACCTTGGAGCTTTAAGATCGCACTTGGCAACCAAAGTTAGATGCAAGTAGCTCAGGGCAACCGATTACGCGTCTCACCTTAACTTTCCGTCTTCTGCATCGTTGGCAGGCTGTGTTCAACGCCTGGTCGGCTCGGCGACCGCTCATCATGTAGGTAGGTATAAAAGACTGGGGAGTTTGTGTCGGGCAAACAATGTCGATGGAGCCGAGAGGAGGAGAGGCGACGTTGTTTCCGTGTCCCGCCGTATGCGATAAGGCGAGAAAGCTAAACCGAGCTCGTCGCCAAGCCCCCGCACTCTCCAACCCCAAAACAACTTCTTGATCTTTGTCGAGTCGGAATAATTCGCCATGATGAAGCCCACGGGCCTCTACAAACGTGTTATAGCGCTCGAGCGGCAGATGGCAGACCCAAATACGGTAGTCAGGCCCATCATAGCCTGTAAGCGGTGCAGGCTTAAGAAGCTCAAAGTACACACAATCTGTCTACGGATCGAACCCATGAATTCGAAGCTGACCCTGCTGCCAGTGTGATGACGATCCCAAGATTTGCCGGAATTGCGCCAAGGCAGGAATAGAGTGCCATCAGGTTGACTCGAGATCAGGAAGAGAATACCGAAGAAAGTGAGCTACATTTGTGTCAATTCGACACCCCTTCCTTACAGATTACCATGCTAATATCCGACACTAAGCTATATCGACGAACTTTATGAGAATATCAGACGTCTTAGAGAGTGTGTGGAAAACTCGGTAGTCCGGGTGCCTGAGACCCAGCAAAATCATGGCTCTTCATCAACCTTTGCCTCTCCAACGCAAACGACATACCGCGGAGATGGAAGCGTTGAAAGGTAAATCGGTATCCATTTCCCGTTGACAGCGTTCCTCTCTAACGGATATGCAGCATGGCCCGCTTGGTTGAAGCTGCTGTCACCACACCTGAGATAGATGTACCTCTGCTCGGCGTCCGAGTCAACTCTGCTCCGTCACAAGATGATGCCCTGGCAACAAGAGTCAACCTTGCAGTCCTCCCTTCGCGAGATGTAGCAGAGCAATTGTTTTCTTCTTAGTCAGTATCTCCCAAGGTTGGACGCCGTAGGTATGATCGTCTCTAACAGACTCGGCTAGCTTTGACGGACTCCATCTTCTACATCCGTTTCTTCACCGGCCAAGCCTACTCCGCGAGCTGGACCGAGCATACACGCAACAAGAGACTCTATCTGCATCGGCGTATTTCAGGATTCACATGGTGTTCGCGATTGGCTCGGTTTCTCTCGTGAGAGAAAGACTCCACCATGTTTCTCCAGTTGACTACTATGCTTCTGCCATGCAACATTTTGACAAAGCGTCTGGTCTATCTAGTCTAGAGCATATCCAGGCCCTTCTTTTGATACTGCTTTTTTCGCTTCAGAATGACATAGGAAGTAGGTTTTCAACCACTCTTTCTCGGCTATCATACTGACACTCGGCAGTCGGTAGCAAATGGGATCTCGCCAGAGTTGCCATGCGTATTTGCATAGAGAACAACTTCCATAAGAAGAGGATCAAAAGATGCGACCCAATGACAGAACAGATGCAGCGGAGAGTGTTTTGGGCGTGCTACATCAGCGACCGCCACAGCAGCTCGGTTCTCAACGTGCCCATGGCAATTCAGGACGAAGACATCACGGCAGAGGTACGCCTTTGCGGAATCTCTTCACTTCCACTTTTGAGCTCACACTTCGTTAGTTACCCATTGACGCCGACGATGATCTTATCGAAAGCGGAAATATTGATGCCCAGTTGCTACGAGGCATGTCAGAAGTATCAGCCCAGCTGCGCCAGATTCGCCTCAGGAAGATAACATCCATGATCGGAACGAGGCTATATCGCACGACGGCCAACCATAGCTACGGTGATCTTCGAAGCGCGGTTGACATGATCCTCGACAAGCTTCACACGTGGCATGAAGAGTTTCCCATTCTTGCGGAACCGCGAAACATCTACGAACACGTACACTGGCGCGATCTCAACTACTTTAGAGAGCGGCTCAAGTGCTTTCGACTTTTGATGCTTGCAAAGAAGGACCGGAGTGACGAAGAATGTTTGAAAAATTGCTACGAAGCAGCCGCACAAGTTGCTTTGCTGTACCAATCAATCCGGACAAGCGACAAGCTCATCATGAACTGGACGTGCGTGCACGACATGATGTCCGCGGGCTTTACTAATCTCCACTGCGGCATCATTCAGCGGGACAGTGCCCGGGAGGAGGGATTTGTGAACTGGGGCATACGAGCACTTGACATCCGGTATACAACAGGCGTCATCCTCGACACATTGTCGTATATTGCTGAGAAGTGGCCGCCCGTCGAGAAACATGCTCACGTCTTTCGGACTTTGGCGTGTCGTGTGGACACTTCAATGATGGCTCGGCGTACCGGGACCGAAGCTTGGCGTCCTAGAGAGGCCTCGGTGGCGGATATGGTTGAGAACTCGCAGCTGGACCGGGGTGTTGATCATCATGCCGACATGTGGGATGCCGCCATGGCCGCGTTTCTTGACCAGCCTCTCGACCTGGGGAACATTGACTGGGGTTCGGTGGATTGGGACGCTATGCAGTTGCTCAATGACGAGTAGTGATGCAATTAAACGCGAAATGGAGCAATTGCATGTTCCCGTGAGCAACTCCGGGCTTGTCCGTATAACCAAGGCCTAGGATTTCCCCACGGCTAGTAGGAGACTGGACAGTTGTCGTTGATCATCTGCATTGTCTGCATCTTCATTGGACGGGGTCATGCCCGAGACTCGGCCCCACGCCGAGCTCCCCCAGGGTCTTCGGACATGTCCGACATGATGCCTTGCCCGAGAGTCGGATACAACGAGACTCCCCGAGCGGAGAGACAGACAACAAATAGAATACCAGACTTTCTACGCAATCTCTGGTTACTAGCAACGTAAGATTGGTGCCTCGGGGATGTTCAATTAAGAAAGTATTTAACGCAACCATCTAGTCCACCTAGTCGTTCAAACCGATAACACAAGCTACAACAATCGCTAGCAGCTCAAGTAGACTGCGAACTCTCTTTAGTCATTTCACCCCCTGATTTTATACTTTGCAGCAATCGTCTACAGCATGGCCCCCGCTTTGACAGCCGACATCAACAGCCCCAGCGCCATCGCCAACGGTGCCGCTCTGGATGGCAAGTCAGCGGTCTTCAACAAAAAGGGCACCGACCTCAAGTCCATGGCAGTCGGCGCCAAGACTAAAGACGGCCGTAACTTAGTCCCAACCATTCCTGTATTCCAGACCCCGGAAGAGGAGCAGCGCTACTGCAAGCAGCATCTCGCTGCCGCCTTTCGCGTCTTTGCCGACCGGGGCTACGATGAGGGAGTCGCCGGCCATATGAGTCTCCGCGATCCTATTCGAAAAGATCACTTCTGGATTAACCCGTGAGCTGCCCATACAAAGCTATGGCGGCCAGCTAGTGGCTAACTAGAGTGTTTCAACTACAGCTACGCCATGCACTTTGCCGACATCAAAGTTTCGGATCTCGTGCTTGTCAATGAAGATGCTGAAATCATCGAAGGCAATCATGCTGTCAACGCTGCCGGTTTCTCTATCCACAGCGAGATTCACAAGGCCCATCCTTGGGTGAACGCCGTCTGCCACGCACATGTAAGTGCAATCTTTTGGTTGTCTGAAGTAGAAAGTCTCTCGAGCAAACCGTCTCTACACCTTGGGCAACAATCTTAGATCTTGCGTGTGACATATGAGCTGACTACTGTGCTAGACAGTCTATGGCAAGGCCTACTCGGTCTTTGGCAAGAAATTACCCGCCATGATGCAAGACTCCCTGCGCTTCTACGGTTCTCACAGCGTCAACCTCGACTACGGCGGTGTAGTGCTCTCCTCAGAAGAAGGCAAAAATATTGCTGCAACTCTCAGACCTCAGGATAAGGTCTGCATCTTGCAAAATCACGGCCTGTTGTCAGTAGGCGAGACGATTGACGAGGCGGCTTACTGGTTCATCTGCTTTGATAAGTGCTGCCAGAGCCAGCTCGCCATTGACGCCGTTGTGAGTGCCAAAGGGGAAGAGTATGAGCCGAAGGAGGTCGATCACGAGACAGCGTACTTTACGGAGCAGAGGATTGGAACGCGGCACAGAGGGTGGCTGAATTTTCAGCCGTATTATACCAACGTGGTGAATCGCACAAAAGGAGAGTTCTTGCTGTAATAGAGATTGGTATAATATGGGAAGGGCTAAGGAATGAGTTTCGTGTTGTGTTAGATGTTGTTGGTGCCTCGTCTCCGTGGACACCCGTGGATTTCTACCGGAGTTAGAGGACCAAAATCAAGCCAATTGATTTATTGCGTCGCAAAAACTTGCATCATGACGGACATAACAATTCCTCTCAGCTCGCCCCGGACTATTAAGCGCGTTGTGGTGCCGGGCGGGAGAGCGCTAAGAAATAACGTGAATGGCCCACATGAAGCAACTTTTCGCGACCTGGCTGTTAGTAATCGTGATCCGTGTGGTGTTTCCAACGCACCCTGACGAAATTGAAGCGCTATCCACCCGACTAAATATCACGTTAATCCTTATTGATTATGCAACAAGTTCCACGGCATTCAAAATACAGCCAGATGGGTTTCAAGGTATCGGAGTTAGTGGTTGTAGACCCTTACGGCCGATGGCATGCATCTATCTACCTACTTGCGTAGAAAGAATTTGCGACAGGCAACTAGTTGAATGGAAATAACCTTTCTGGGACCATCATGACGTCTATCATGCTATACGTACGTTTCGCTTGTATATATAGCCAGTTAAGTCTCTCCTTAATCAGGTCTTGACAATCCAGACTATCAGATTTTACCTACATTCTTCCTCTCTCAACAAATTTACACCATGGCTACCTATCTTGTTACTCAGGCAACCGGCCACCAAAGTCGATGGACCATCGAACACCTTCTCAACGCCGGTGCGACTGTCCATGCAGTTGTGCGCGACCCTCAGAAGACTTATCCTGTTCTCCAGCGCCCAGGCGTCACCATCTTCAAAGGAGAAAGCACCGACTTCGAGGCAATCTTCCAAGCCGCTCAGGGCTGCAAAGGAGTGTTCTTGAACACCTTCCCAATTCCAGGAGTAGAGGCCCAACAGGCCCAGACCATCGTCGATGCGTGTAAGAAAGCTGGAGTCGAGACTGTCGTTGCCGCAACAACCTTGTGCACTGGCAACAAGGATATGTGGGATAACCAGGAGACCAAGGACGTCGGGCTTTTTGACTATTACAACTCTAAGTCTACGGTCGAGGATATCGTCCGGGCCGCTGGATTTAAGGCCTACACAATTCTTCGACCTGCCTTCATCCATATCGATTACGTCCTTCCGAGCTCTATTGGAAACTTCCCTGAGCTTTCGAAGACGGGCGAGCTGATTCATGCTTACAACGATGAAGCCAGAATGCTCCAAACTGACGCTAGCGATATTGGGAAATACGCCGCCGCCGCTCTTCAGAACCCAGCCAAGTTTGACAAGCAAGAAATTGAGCTTGGCAGCGAGAACTTGACCATCAGTGAAGCTCGCGATATCGTTGCTAGGATTAGTGGGAGGAATATCGGCCTGAGAAAGAGAACCCCTGCGGAGATCGAAGAGATCAAACCTACATTGTTTGCTCAGAAGTTTCACCTTTGGTCCAACATCAGGGATTATACCCCTGTTTTGAAGGCTGCGAAGGAAGCAGAGGCCAAGTTTGGGATTCCATTGGGTTCGCTCGAGAAGGCTTTGGGGCGGGAGAAGGATCGTCTTCTAGAGTCTATCCCCGCTTAGACGGGGGTATTTGATGGATTGGGGGCTGCTTTCAGTAATGAGACTAATACTAAATGGTTCAACTAAGTAGTTCAAATGATGGCGTTGGCGACGCCGATTGTGATCTCATTGGATGGAAGTTATCCAGGTGTAGTGTGTTCGAAATTCAAATCCCTGACTGGGGTAAACTACATCTAGTTACTCTCCATCCTTCGCAAACTCATCGTAACGTTCATGTTTGAAAGCTGCCCTTTGCGCCTCATCCTTCTTGTGTAGCGTGTCGAGGTACTTCCTAAAGTCACTCGAAAGCTCCACCACAGCCCGAAAATGATCATCAGTCACGAGAACCTTCCCGTCATCATCCTTTTCCGCGTCATACTCGGCAAGCGAGACTGCAGTTTGGAAGGCTTGGCCATTGTCAGTTTATGCAAGCGGCTAGAATACAGAGGCCTCTCACCATTGCGAATATCCCTACCATTCCACTTCATGGCCCGAACCTCCTTGGACTTGAGGTAGCTCTTGGCAGTGGAATCAAGTTTCATGTAGCTGCCGCAGTCCCGCTTCAGCTTGTCAACAAAAGTTTGCCAGACCTGCTGACGCTGGTCATCGGTAAACTCAGGGTAGTACAGTTGGATGTGGATTCGTGAGATGAAAGCGTCGTCAAAAGCACCCACTCGGTTTGTTGTCAGAAACAATATGCCGTCATAGAATTCGAGTGCCCGTAGGAATCCTGCAGAAGAATCTGAGACTCGTGACCAGATGGAAAGGGACAGGGGAGCCTACCTGCTACTAAGCTGTTTCGTGTCAGATCTTTAGTTGATCGCCGTTCCATGAAAACATCTGCTTCGTCGATGAGGAGAACTGCGCCCCAACTTTTCGCCTTTTTGAACTCTCTCGTCAAATTCCTCTCTACTTCAACAGGATCAATACCGATGTCACTGCAGGTAAGAATCATCAAGGGTTTTCTCAAAAACTCTGCGATGGACTCTGCGGTTCCGGTTAGCGATGGCCGTTGGGTAAAAGTACAACTCCTCTAAAGACATACCAGCGGTGCAGGTCTTACCTACTCCCGGTCTACCGTGAAGCTAAAGCCTCTTAGTTAAAATAGACAATGGGGCTTTCTGCGGCCAGGTCAAGTTGCCCCTGGAATGCTTACTTACGAGGAAGATCAGACCTTGACCCTTTCCTTTGACGAAGTCTGCGCTCCACGCCTCATTAGCAAGCTGATTTCCATCTTTATCGATGCGGGCAAAACTTTGGGTCAAAGCCCTAAGTCTTCTGAGCTGAACAGTATCCATGACAAGGCTATCAATCATTTGATGGTTGAATCTTGGCTCGGAAAGGTTGTGAATGTAAAGTTGCGCTATAATACGCGGTTAGAGGTCCGCGTTTTGTCCAGAGATTTGATATTTTCAAGGACGTACTCACCCCAAGTCCTCGTTCGAAAAATGAATGCGGGGATAGTTCCGGGACAAAGAAGCATTTGATGCCAGTTCAGTTCTTTTCCGCCTGCCCTCGGGCTTATATTGTTGTATCCCTCGAAAAGTGGTATGTCCATCTTCCTCGTTCCACGGCGAGCGTCGCATATTTTGCAACCGCAATCTGATGTCCACTTACGAAGGTCCTGGTTTCGCATGAGGGACGGCTTCTCCATGTGACCACCGACGAGACAAGCCTCCACGTCAATCATGACGTTGGTGTCAATCTAAGTATCGATTGCGGCGTGAGAATCAGATCAGTCTCATACAAATCTGTATGCATCAGATTACTCACCTGGTTATAAGGAAAATCTGCGGTTTCCCCACTATACCACTGGCATTGCTTAGTTAGAAGCTTCCAGTAAGTTTCTCCTCGGCAGAGAAACCGCCTGATAACATCATCGGACTCCAAATCATCGGGGATCTTGCCATCCTTCTTCTCCGTAAAGCTAAGAAAACGGCGATAGCTCTGAAACCCTATCTCACCATCCCATTTGCCGTGTCTAGAAGTGCCCATTTCCCTTCCCAGACACTCGCCATTGAAGTTCATTCGCCAATACCTTACTTTCCAGGGCTGCGAAGGATTCGCGAAGATTCCCCCTTCCAAGGAGTGAATTACCATGGCACTAGGCTCTGAATGACCTTTCAACTGTGCAATAAGAGTCTCTCCTGGCTTCATAGACACCCACAACCACTGAAATGTGTAGAATCCTCGCGCATTTCGCTCTTGTTCCTCTCTAACGCCTGGCATGACATTATCATCAAGGTAGTCTAATAACAGACGCAAGTGCTCATTGACGTTCCGCTCGCGGGAACACCGTTTATCAGGAGCTAGCTTATTCACCTCAGATAGGAAACCCTCGAGCTTTTCGTAGTGGTGTACCAAAATAGGGTAAGGCCACTCGACGAGCACCGAGTCTCCAGTTAGATCTTGACCTGGATAATATTTGACAACAGACTGAATGGCGTTTATGATGTTTGCGGAGTAGATTCGGACACCGCAGCTTGGGGCAAGTGGTGCAAGAGGTATGCTGGGTCGGGTGCGAGCGTGTCGAGACTTTTTTGGCTCTGTATCCTGAACCTTTATGGTTTTGACAACTTCAAACACCGGCCAGCTTTCATTGTGGGCATCTTCATCACTCCAAAGCCTGTCTAGAGAGTCTCTAGTAGACTTCTGGGCTACAAGCTCATTAGTAGTAACGGATCGATACTCTACTCGGTATCTAACCCAGGGGCCATTGGTACCGGAGGCGGGGTCTGGTGGCTGAGTTTCAGGAGGAGGACAGTTACTGTCATCCGAATGGGGCTCTGGGCTGTCCATGATCGAAAGACTGGATCAGAGATATCGGTAGGAAACCTTGTTTGGAAGCCGTGAAGGAGGAAGTGTTGTAGAATGTGATTCAAGTCAATGGCCATTACAACTTCCAACGGACTTGGGCGTCTCATATGAGGCTTTATCCTACTTACCCCGCTTCTTGGAATGACACAGCCTACAGTTTGCATGTTCAGCTTCTATTATTGGGAGCTTGGCCATGCAGTGGAACTTGCAAATATTGGTGTTTGTATGGGCGTGGCTGTCTGCTGACAAGATGCAAGCTTTTTTATTGGCAGAGGCGTGCGTCCAGTAGTAACTCGAGTGAGACAGGCTACCCCACCAACGGCATGTCAAATCCGAGCCTGGTCGATAATAAGGGCGGACTGGACACGCTCCATTCCCTCGGCCTGGATCGCCCATCACCTTCTATGGCGTATATCCTTCAGTATTCCGAATTCTCGGCTTAATGGATTGAATGATGGTTGACAATCGTCTTAGAAGTTCGGCACGAATAGTTCATACGTACAGCATGGCGGTTCAGGAGCGAATCCCACCAGAGAGTCCAGCTTATCGTCTATCGTCGGCTCTTGCGGAAGATGAGCCAAGCCTACGGAGCTTAGCAGATCCATGGAGCTCCTTTTTCCGGCCAGCAACCTTAGCAGAGTCTAGACAGTGAGTACCTTCACACAAGTCCTGAGCATTTTCTTCAACTCCAGTAGAAATGCCATCACAGCAGTCATCGCCAGCGAGTCAGAGAAGCTTCGCGAAACATGGGTCAAGTTCCAAGAATCGAGGGATCCAGCAGACCGTCTAGATCTTGACACTACGAGCCCAACAATGGAGGGCATTATGAAACTAGTGAGCCAGGGATTTCAGCATTGGAATGACAAACGCCAAGAAGGCCGACAAGGAACTGTCTCGAAAAAGTTCCACAGGTTTTGCAATTCAGTCGACTCTCATAAGTCTCTGATGAAGGTGCTTCCCGAGTCTCACGAGTACTTTTCCCTGTTCATGGGTAGTGTCACAGCGGTGGTCCAGGTGGGTATTCATGAGGGATGTGTAGAAGGTGTTCCTAACAGCATGCACAGGCCAGTGTCAACCATGAAACTATCGTCGAAAACTTTGCAAAGGCTCTCGATGACATAACCACTCTCATCGAAGAATGCCATCGAGACCTAACCATCTTTCCACATGATGAGATGATGAGTTTAGTCGTCGACCTGTACACGTGTATCTTCCAATTTTTAAGAAGATGCTTTGAGTGGCTGATGAAACCAAGGCACAAAAGGGCTGTCGATTCTTTTAATGAGAAATTGGCAGAGCTACTTCAAAAGGATATGTTGGAGGTCAAGGAGAAGGCCCGTCGAATCCGCCTCCATGCGACACAGAGTGGTCTAGCTGACGGCAGAATCACACGCCATCATGTCGAAGGCATGAATGAGGAGATACGACTTCTGAGGGAAGATAATGAAAGGATGGCTTCGAGGGTGGACGAAATGAGAGACTCTTGTCGACAACTGGCTCAGTTGATTCAAAACAAGCTGCTACTTCCTCAAGCTACAGACTTTCTTGATGACCAGTCGCTATCGATAGAGACACAGCAACGGAGAGTTGCGTGGTACTCCAGACCCTCTTCAATACTTTCGATTGAAGACGGTGAGTCCCCGTTCATTGATTAGTTAGCGACGCTGATCAAAATGCAGTCACGAACGAGGGCTCAGTACATGCTGAGACTACTTTAGAAAAGGCATACCGGGCGCTGGATATGTCCTTTGACAAACAGAGGGTCAAGCTCACGGCAGAAGGTTTCCTGGCTGGCGAAGTCTCACCTCAAATGCTTCAAAGTCTGATTAATTGGCTCGAAGACGAGGCTGGGCCATCTACGTTCATCTGGCTGCAAGGACCTACGACTTGGGCAGAGGACCATGAGAATCCAATGTCTATGCTTGCAGCCAGATTAATTGAGATGTCCGGAGAGATAAACCTCCGCAACGGGCAACCAATGCCTCTTATTTCGTATTTCTGCTCAATCAGCCGCCAGAGCCCTCGTGAGGGTAATCCCTCAAGGGAGGCCGAGGGGGCAGTAGCACTGCTCTATGCACTCCTACGACAGATTCTGACTGACATATCCAGTACCAGTTCAAGGAAGCCAGAGGTGGAGGCCTTCCTCAGTCAACTGGAGCATAAAATATTCAATCTGGATGGAACGATAGGGACTTGGGACAAAGCGCTTTCTGCTCTCTCTGAGGCAGCGGGGCTCGCGCCGGTGGGCACGTTGACAGTTATTGATGGAATTCATTGGCTAGATAGTCGAGAGATGGAAGAGTTACTCTGTAGACTTGTGCAATGCTTACGGAAGAGTAATTTGAGGGTGATGTTTACTACTAGCGCTAGATCAGGTGTGCTGCTAGAGGAACTTAATCCTGAAGAGCGAGTCGAGGTGGACGAAGACTGAGGGTTTCTAGTTTACAACTTAGATGTTTCCCTCGAAGAAAAATTGAATCTACTCGTGACACTCGCCGCCACAACATTAATGGAAGCTCTGCGGATCTGACAAGTTCAATCAGCTAGACTGGTGACTTTTCTTCATGAAGTAAAGGCAAACATTTATTTACCTCGCAAATGCCTCGCGCCACAACCCTACTTGATTACAGAATACTGTTCGCCAGTACAAAATATCCGAAGACTCCCGGAGATAAGGACATGTATTATAGCGTCATCAAGAGGCAAGACAACGAATGGCGCCAAGTTCAATCCTTCGGGATGCTACCGATGAACATGTCTAGGATGGACGTGGGTGCGGTAACAGGGTTGAGTAATAGAGTCATCCAGCTCCGGCGGAGCATGAGCGACCGCCGACATGTTGTTGTCTTCCCCTAGTATTCAGCCGCAATAGTTGCTAGATGCCGATGGATTACACAGAATGTCACTCCATTGGTGAGTTTAAGCCTCTTTCAAGGATAAGATTCAGTGGTTTGTTTGTAAAGTGGGCGGTCTTTTCACGGTGGATACATTCAAGAAGCGTCGGCCGAAATCCGACAAGAGAACATGGGTCACGATCCTGCAGAACCAGCCGGTTGGGAGCTGGAAACATTCGATCACAACTTCAGCGGTCCCGCAGCCGCATTTGCATGCGTGTGCATACGAGATGCGGGTAACACGATCGATAGTCACACTGAAACGACCCGTTTCTAGAGTTCCAGACGTTGGAAATCTTCTACGGCGGGCAGAGTCCGCGGCATGCACGGCCCGGCCGGTGACACCTCTAAACTCTAAAGGCAAAAATTCTGGGTAGATAAGCGGAGGATGGGCCTATCGCCAGACTCTAGCTCGGTCACGCAAGAGGTCCACCCACTGTCGTAATGAACAAAACCATCTCACAATTGTAGCAGACTGAGCTCCGCCGTGGAAATAACTCACTCTAAGCGAATAAAACCGTTGGTCTAGTGCGAACTATGGAGCTGCTCTGGTGTGATTGTGGGCTCACGGTCATCAACAGAGCTACATTTAAGCCAAGGCCCTTCGCTGTGTTACTCGAGATGCGGCTCTGTATCCCCTACCCCTCCCAGACCACGCGTCCCGACACTTTCTATCCGACTTCAAATCCAACATGGGTGCTCCGGACGAGTCAAAGGACCTGTCCAACGTCAGCAGCCAAGAGCAAACCGGAGAGACGGCCATCGTTTCCGAAAAGTACGCCGATGAGACTCTGCGTATCGTTGAAGAGCATGGAGACGAATTCGGGCCCTTGACTCCTGAAAAAGAGAAGAAGCTGCGGCACGAGCTGTACTGGCATGTCATGGGCTTGTTGTCGGCCATCAATTTGCTTCTCTTTGTCAGTCGATTGAGCCTCAAATCTTGGCGCCCGTCTTCCCGTCTTGGCTAACGTTAGTGCGGTAGATCGACAAATCCACCCCTTGGATACGCCGCTATCTTGGGTCTCTTTGAAGAGACTGGCATCAGCAAAGCACAATACAACAACCTTGGTACTTTCTTCTACGTCGGTATGTGCACCTTGACTCTACCACTTGAACACGCCAACTAACGCGGTCTTCAAGGCTACCTTGCAGCGCAATGGCCTGGCCATTATGCTATGCAGAGACTTCCATTCGGAAAGTTTGTCGCTGGACTCATCTTCATGTGGGGAGTTACTGTTCTTCTGCATTGCGTTGCGACCAAGTACGCCGGCCTGGTCGTCCTTCGATTGGCTCTTGGAGCTAGCGAGTCGGTCGTAGTTCCAGCCATGGAAATGACCATCGGCATGTTTTTCAACCGCCACGAGCAGTCATTCCTTCAGCCCTTCCTCTGGGTAAATTCAGCCGCTGCCCCAGTATGCGCCGCATTTATCTCATATGGCCTGCTCTGGAGCCACAGCAACGTCCTTCCATGGAAGCTATTCATGATCATCACCGGAGGACTTTCAGTGCTTCTTTCCGTCGTCGTCTGGTTCTGGTACCCGAACAACCCCGCCGAAGCAAAGTTCCTCACTTTGGAAGAAAAGGTCCATGCCATCAAGCGTGTGCACGAGTCGAGTCAAAGTTCCATTGAGCAGAAGCAGTTCAAGAAGACACAATTCCAGGAGACTATTCGCGATCCTGTCTCGTGGTTGTTCTGCCTGCAAGCTTTTACTCTCATGATGTCTAATAACCTTACATATGGACAGCAAAACCTGATCACCAAGGCCCTCGGTGTGGACAGCTTGGGTTCGACGCTCGTCGCTGCAGCCGGCGGTGGTTTCGGAATTGCTGTCTGTCTCGCCGGTACCTGGGCTTTGAAGATCTGGCCATCCAACCTGGCTCTCCATGGACTTGTCTGGTGTATCCCTGCCATCGCAGGAGGTATTGGTATGGTGGCCATTGACTGGAACGAGAAGCTAGGCATGTTGGCCTGTCTGCTCCTTGCTGGCCACACATACGGAAACACCTACATCATTGCGCTCGGCTGGGCCACTTCCTCCGCAGCAGGTTATACCAAGAAGCTCACCCGCAACGTCATGTTCATGCTTGGCTACAGTGTAGCTAACCTGATCTCTCCTCAGATCTGGGTTCCCAAGGACGCGCCGCCATACTACGGTGCTTGGATCGCCCAGATCGTGGTCAGCTGGGTAGGCACGCCCGTGATTCTGTTCATCATCCAGTACATCTTGAAGAAGAGAAACGCGGAGCGCAAGGCCTGGGCAGCTGGACTTACCGAGGAGGATAGACTGAACCACGAGTTTGGAGAGGTTGAGCAGTTGGATGAGAGTGGAAACGTGGTCCGCAGAAAGGTCGAAATTGCCCTGGTGGATTTGACTGATTTGGAGAACCCGTTCTATATCTATCCCATCTAAGGGCTATAGCAACACATTTGTGCTTTAACATGACTATACCTTTTAGCTATCAAGAAAAGCCAACTGTGCTCACGACATCGTGGTGTAAAGATATTTTGACATCAATTCCATCAACAACTGACAGTTCCATTAACAAAAGTACCGTTTAGCACTGTTATTGTCCACTAAACTTATTAAACATCCATCTCCTTAGCCTCTAGGAAAGGAGGACAGACCAGACGCAGCTGACTTGGCAGGGTTGACCTTATTTTATTAGCTTCGCCGGGTTAGCGTTGCTTACTTCAATCTTAAAGTCAGTTGGAGGAAATAGAAAGTTTGATGAGAAACATCTAGAGGACACTAATCTGACAAGGGATATTCTTGTCCAATTTGCATCGGCTCAACTTGATCTCGAAAGCCTGCCATCTTCCCCGAACCAGTCGAAATATCCCCCCATGAGATCCCATCTTCGGGAAGAGGCCTCGGGAGATCGGAGCAGCAGAACAAGACTTTCCAGGCGTACCCCTCCATAAGAGGCATCGGCACCCTCTTTCTCATCCAAGCGTATATGGTTAAGCTGAATGTCATGATAAGAATCAATATTCCAGTGCACAAAAGTGCCACGGATGAATAGTTGATAAACAAGGGTTCGTCCAACTCGATGCTCTGAAGTATCTCGATCAGGGTGAGAATCTGAGAGCAAATCCAGTGACCCAGTGCACTCAGCAACATCAACAGCACGGTTAGCCAATACGGAAATTGGAGCCAAGGGGATTCTACCCTGCCAGGCTTTGAACCGGCGGTAGATACGCGGACCTTTTGTCTATGAAGGTAAAAGGACCTCCATTCGCGCTCCACCCATAGACGGGAGATGACGTTGTTCCATACAAGGTACCAACTCGAAAGAACCAGCTGGGGTAGATTTGTCTTTATAGCAGCTGCCAAAAGTGAAGATGGCGGGCTCTTCAGAAGTGTGTCCCTGTTCATGGGACCCAACGACACTCCGTATACTTCATCTCTCCCATTAGCCAGGCCTATTCGTTGCGGCTTGGAAACGCCTGCAATTATCAAGGCCAGTGCAAACATGTAGCTCGTGGGAAGAATGATCCTGTCAGCTTCAGAGAATGTATACTCTCCCTTTTTCCTGGCTCGGAATTTGAGGTTCTTAGGGGGTTCTGATCTAAGTGGGAAGAGCTCGGGATGCTCCTCAGCGACAACGATAAGGTCGCCGAGGCAGCTGATCAGTCGCTGACGAAAGTAGTGGCCGTGACGTAGAGCAAAAGAAACCAGGAGACCTTTGAAGATGACAGTCACCCCGGTGATAAGGAGAGGCTGCCATCTGATGCTGACCTGGCAGGAAGAGGGATACGTATCGACATAGCAGCGGGCTATCTCAGACGACTTGATGATAGTGGACCTGGCATCAGATGCGTTCGCGTAGGAAACGTTGGGCGAGAGACGCGGCGCCAGTTCTGGATCACCAAAGAATTCCCAACCAGCCGAAGGATCGTTCAAGGTCGAAGATTCGTCCAGCACTACAGCTATGTTGCGGTATCGGAGGACAAAGAGGTCCTGCTCGGCAATGAGGTCGACGCATTCATCACTGGAGACGAGTGTCCAGGCCTCTATTTGATCCCACGGGATAGAAATGGGCGCAAAGTGTATGCCGTTGGACAGCTTGATGCGAATGTTTTCGAATTCCCTTAGATCCTGCTGACGAATACCCCATACACCAACTGCCTCAATAGGTCGAATGGCAATACCAGCAGCTGCATTGATTAGTAGGTGGACCGGCAAAGACGAGAGGAGCATAAGCAGCCAAAGCCAAGACGTGGCCTTTCGAACTCCTCTAGGGAAGCTTGCCCCTATCTTGACGTCCTTCCCGGCTTGGATTCGGCTCAATACATCGTCTTCAGTTGGTGTAAGACATATCTTCTGGGCAAATGCAGAGGATGCCAAGACTACCGTGCCGATTATGTTGATAACCAGATGGGCGACTAGGTTATAGGTTTTGACCTTGGACGATTCGCACTGGCCTATATACAGTGGTATTGAATCCTTTGAAGCTGTTGGATCTCTGCTGAAGGACCTGCGGGTTGCGAATAGCAGGACAATTCCCAGGGTGAGCGAACAGATACCCGTGAGTAGGAGAATGGCTGCCAGCATCCCCAGTGTTTTCCGGTACCGGGGTGCCTCTTCTTCTTGCGGTTGCTGAGGGCTAGAGAGGCCATTATGATTAGAACTGACCTCATTTGATGTCGGGGAATTGGAAAAGGCTTTTTCAAGGGCGTTGCGTGTCTTGGTGATAATGAAATTGTTGCTAGGTTCAGACGGACGTGTTCGACGCTGGCGGACAAGTAACCAAGCCACAAAAGCACCAAATACTCCAACTCCTAGTGTCCTCATAGTGTCAGAAAAAAGATGGCTTTAGACAAAGACCATGGAGTCCATACCGAGGTATATGCAGCTGACTATAATCACCGATCTTTGAGCAGATGCGTTAAGGTCCATGGACGTAGTCGAGTTGACGATATCAAAAGTTTCAACGTCGCACGACAGGCGATCGTAGTCACAGTCACTGACATCCCAGGCTCTCAACCCCATAAACTCATCGTAAGACCGGCATACCGGCTCCCACTTCTCCCAGGGCTTCTGGTCTGCAATCTGAAAGACGCAGAGCTGGCCGTTTGGACAACATGGCGTCGTGTCGTTGGGCATCTCCCACTCCATTAGCAGATAATTCCGCCAGACTAGCCTAGAGCATGGAAAGTATCCGTCGCGACAGCATTGAGGGATCAAGAATTTGCTGTTGTTGCCGTATGCTTGCTTGTCGCTGCCTTCACAGTGGTGCCCTGGCGAGCAGTGAAAACCGTCATAGTACGCGGAGCCACAGCATGTGCTTCCTTCATCCATACAAGTCGCGTTCACCGTTCCGCACGTGTTTGAGGTTTCATTTTTGCAGGTTAAGTCTGCGTCCCGGAGCTGAAGACTTGGGGTGACCAATGCTATGAGGAGGCTCCAAATTGCCACCGAAAGCGAGATGTACTGGCGCTGCATCGTCACGAAGCTTGAAGCTTCCAAGAGCAGCTCAAGAAGAACAACGACATGGACAGATATATCTAAAGCATCGGTGAGGGGTATTTCGTGGACAAATAGAATGCATCGGCCCTGCAAGGCAGATTCAGCTCTGCCTCGCGCGATGCGCCACCAGCCTTGGCAGCTGAACACACCAGTCCCATGGGATAGTCGCCAAGCCTTTTCTTTCAGACGGCCTTGTTCTCTCGGTTGAGATATTAGAAGCAGTCATTGTTGAACAAGATACCACACTGGCGGTGGAAGGGGGCGTTTCCTTGGTGTTGGCATGGGGGGCTCACCCTCCCTCATTACGTTACGAGCCATGAGTCACTGCGAATCCGCCCAACGCCAAAACTTGGTGTCATTGTCTAGGTAATTTCTATCTGGCTTTTCTTTTACATTCTGCTTCCCCATTCCTCGCTGAAAGTATAATCCGTGTACCCATCTGCGCTCTTGATCTTGTAAAAGGTGTCGCGCCGGTATTGTGTAAGGGCAATGTCATTGGCCAGCCTGAAAGGAAGATCAGGGTTGGAGATAAAATGCCTCCCAATTGCAAACGCAACAGGTTCGCCTTTCAAGTCCGTATTCAGAACTCGGTTGGCCCTTTCGAGGGTGTAGCCTCCAGCGAGGATGACTGGACCTGCCCTCCCCCACGCCTTCAGAGCAAAGTCCAGGGACTCGACGTCATCGACAGGCCTGTCCACGCTTCCGACGACTCGTGGCTCTATGAGGTGAAGATAAGAGAGGCCGAGAGCGCTCAGCTCTGTTATGAGGTGGGTAAACTGAGGCACTGGGTCCTCCATTCCCATGCCCTGGTATGTACTAAACGGCGAGAGACGCACTGCTGTCCGCTCGGGCCCGATAGCCGTAGACACTGCCTTTGCGACTTCGAGACAGAACCGGGACCGGTTCTCAATACTACCTCCCCATTCGTCGGTCCGTCGATTGCAAGTATCCTGAGTGAACTGGTCGATGAGAAACCCGTTGGCACCGTGAAGCTCGACCCCGTCAAACCCAGCAGCCATGGCGTGTCTAGCTGCCTGTGCAAAGTGCCCGATGCACTCGCAGATCTCATCAGTTGTCATGGGTCGGGGAGTAGGGTGCTCATTGCTGATTGAGACGTCGCTACTGCTGACTATGTTCAGCCCTGTCGCAGGAGGGCGGGCTGCCCTTCCAACATGCCACAGTTGCACGTAGATATATGAGCCACGCCGATGAACTTCATCTGTGATCCGTTTCCACCCGTTGATTTGTCGAGTGGTATAGATCCCTGGAGAATTATCGCCTCGGATGCTTGACTCGGCCGATATAAAAGTAGCCTCGGTGATAAGCAGGGTTCCTGGCACCGAGGCCCGCTGTGCGTAATAGTCTAGCATCATGCCCTGAGGAGTATGATCGTCGTCCGCTCTCGGTCGCGTCATCGGTGCCATGACGACGCGGTGCTTCAGAGTACAATGGCCAATGCGCAGGGAACTCATCAAGGGTATCATTTTGTTCTCAGGGTTGAATGACAACTTGATTAACGGACGGCAGAAAAGTAGACAAATGACGATGATATCACGGCAAACAAAACCTCGGTAGGATTGTGTCGTTTTATGGACTTTAGTCTCCTGTTAGTTTATCAGTTAAACCCTCACTTGCACCCGCGGGAAAGGATAAGGCCTCGGCTGAACTGCAAATCTCCCATACATCTCCAAAGAGGATGGATAGTTGATCGATAGCGAACACACTTGACAAGCTAATCTGTATAGTATGGATAGTTCAGCTATAGAACCTGTCTCCTGGCAAACCATCATCAGTCCTTTCAATTGTATCTCTCTTCCTACTGCCTTTGATAGAATGGGGCCATGATCTTCGGTTCTTCGGGCGGCTAAGGTCTTATCCGACAAGTTTACATGACCGGTGACCGTATCCAGCCGACTTGTCACATACTTCAACTAAGCGCCTCCTCTATGTATTCAATCGATACATGATCTCCCTTGGCGCACGACCGCGTGTAAAGTGTTCGAGTGTCATTCCACAGCACAGCTGTCATACGCCCTTGGTCCACGGTCCCATCGCCAGCAAGCGCACACTCGCCGTTCTTATAGCACGCGCGAGCCCCCAGAAATTGGGCAGTGCCCCAGTCTGGGAAGACATACTGCGGTCCGTTGAGATATGTGCCCGCCTCGATGATCCTGTACACATCTCAGGTCAGTACTAGACCATATTCGTGCTTCTCGGGCTTTTATTTACCACTCTGCAGTCGCTCCCTGCGCTGGCAAGGTAGGGCCACGCCACGCGGTAGGAGCGTCTTGGCTATGGGTGTAAGTTTAGCTGGTGTTGAGGTTGGTCAAAGTCGTGCTGCCGCGATAGCCGTTGTTTGTCGTTTCCAGAAGCACATGGATATGGTCACCCTCCGAGATGGCGAGCTCAGCTGGGCTGACGTCCAATGGATCATCAGGAATCCTTCACCCCATTAGCTTTCTAATTTCCAAAACTTGAATCAAGATAGCAGCTCATCATTCATGAAATCCCCTGTACTCCGTCGTTCCGTTGGTCCACACCGACATTATGACGCCGGCCTGCCAGAGTCCGCGGATCAATTCAGACGACAAGACACCATCGAGCCCAATCCAGTAAGACGCCGTGTACTGCTCGACCTTCTCATGCGGCTTCTTGGGGATCGAGAGATGCGGCATAATCAGCGTGGCCTCGGCCTTGGTGAACCCAGTGGAATTGCTGGATATGTTGAACTTGTCCGCATAACGCACTGGCCCGGCCCACGCCGTGCCGGAGGAGAGCGGATACTCGGCGCCTTTGGCCGCCACGCAGGCGCTGCCCAGAAGCGATGCCAGCAATGCTTTGGTCTTCATCGTGCGTTGAAGTGATAAGAGAACAATGACGATGTAGAAATTCCAATGTTGAACCGGGTGCCGTGCAAAGCTACTTATAGCAGCGCCAATCATTGAGTTCCGCCGGGTCTGAATACGAGCTTCTCCACTATCGGAGCCACCTCTCCTGACTGGGATCGACGGACTCTGGTTGCGCCCGAGAGGATACTTCCAAGGGACCAATCAGCAATCGAGTGCACAATACCTGTTAACCTTGATGAAGAATTCTACTCTTCTCAAGATTCTCCTGCGCCTAAACGCATTATCCTGTCATCAACATTAACTACCTACGTACTCAATTTGACTGTTCCAGCCACACATCCGTACTTGGCCTTGAAGCCAAGTCCGTCCCTTCTTTCAGATCTTCCAACTGCCAGTCGGAGTAGTCAGGAATAATCGAGTTGTCCAGAGCTGAGTCTACAAATGCACCACCAAGCAAATCAAAGTCAAACTCGATGTCATCACTTGGCCGGCCAGAGGTCTGATCAGAAGATTGACCAAGTCCCGAGGATGGATTTGCTCGTTTCTGTTGCATGTAACATTTCAAAGTCTCCAAGCTCTCTTCGTTTACAATCTCCACAAGCCGTCTTTTTGCGTGTTCGGCCATGATTTGAAACTCTTCGTTAAGCTTCGAAAGGATTCTTTGGGGAAGATGTTGCTTGAGGTAGGCCTCATACTCAACATGGTTAATGAGGTGGTCTAGGCTATCGGAGGTAGACAGCGGTTCGAAGTCTAAATCTATCAGCGAATGTAAGAACGATGTTCGCTACATTGGGGATGCATACACGGCGCGGGGATTGCAGCTTCATCAACTTCTGGGAAGAGAATCAAGTAGATCTCGCGCCACGTCTGGGTTGTGGACGTTATGGGCGAACTCCGGATCTTGGTTATATCATCCATTTGAAACTGGGTAATCAAACCGGTTAATGGTTCGATTCGTTTCCGCTTGCATGGCCTGTCAGCTTGCATGTGCTGCTGAAGTAGCTGGTTTGTGTCAAATTGCTCTTGACATCTCCAACAAACACGCTCTTTGAAGTGTCTTCGTCTCAAATGCTCTCTACATACATACCAGGGTTAGCCTAAACGACATCGATAGTTGTATTTTGGCGCTTCAGCTTACTTCATCTGATGTATACCACTGAAACCTGGCCCCATGCACGTTTTCTCGGTAGAATATTGCTCGGGGAAGCGTTTCCTGAAAGGACAGGCAATCTTCTGTTTTGGTTGAGCACCTTTCTCCTTCAGGCGTTTCTTGACTGGTCTGTGGTCCCCATCACCGTCATCAGGAACGTCCGACCCTTCCCCCTCATCGTCACCTCGTAGCGGCCCCCCGCATTGGTTCGAAGTATTTGTTTCCTTCGAGGCCGACGAGGATTGATTCTCTGAACAATTCCCCCGGCTAGATCCAGACATGCTGCATGGGGCATGGCTTCTCAGAAGCGCAAACCTTTCGTCGATCAACTTTTCAAAAAAGATGAAGAGCTGCTTGTAGACCGCACTGGCTCTCTCAGGAGGTAAAACTGCCGCAAGAATGTTGACCTCTGTAGTAGTTGAGGCATTCGAGGTCGATGCTTCTGACGACGTTTTGCCCGTACTGGATGAAGCCGAATCCGACCTATTTTTAGGCTTTTCCTTCCTAAGAACATCAGGAGATGTTCCGTGTGCAGTACCCCCTGATCCAGCAGTCAAGAAATCGGAAGTCTCCAACATGTATGGCGTAGAATACCCTCCCAAGGCCTTCCGAGGCCCGCGTTCTAGTCCCTGAATCCCGGGCATATATTCGAAGTCGGGAAAAAGTCGTCTACGTTGTTCCAATGGCCGCATCGATGGCGAATCAAGCTCATCATACTCTAGCTCCGGGGATGGAGACCGTGGAGACCGCGGACGTCTTGTAGAGGCTAAATCAGGATTGAACTCCCAAAACGGTGAAAAACTAGCTCTGTCCATCTTGATGGGAGATGCGGTTGAATGGCGGTGGAGGAGTGCGAAAAGCAGAACTCTGAACAATACAATTAAACAATTTAGGCTTGTGGAAACCGCTCAACCCTAAGGGAGTCAGAACCAGTTCAGACAGTTAAATCGACAAGAGAGTAATCACTTGGGGCTTTTCATCGAGGGGAGGAATTTGCCCCTGACAGCCTTATGAACCTCTTCATTTGCGCATTTGCGCGCACCGCCGACGCGCTCTGTCTTAGCTCAGCGACATCACACCACCAATCTTCAGCCAATCAGTTGAACTCATTGCGCGCGAGGCTCGGGGAACTCTGGAACAAGCAACCCGTTCCAAAGTCTTCACTACTCAAGGAGGGTCGAAAATTCAATCATGGAACAATATCCATTCTGCACTTTTGTCACTATAGTCCGAGTTGAACTGCCAACTCTTTGAACCAGACCGTCTGCACCTTTCGCCAGCATCCACCGTTCGACTCGACTTGCGTCTCCATTTAAAGACCTTATTCTCTACAACAATATTCATCAACCCCCACCAACGCCATGCACCTCGTCATTACACTTAGTCAATGTCAATGATGACCTTCAGGGCGTTATGCTTGGACGCTGCACCAAAGGTCTCGTATGCCTTCTCCACCTCGCTGAGTTTGAAGCCTGAGAGGTATGTGAGTTTGATAGTTCATGTGACGAGGGGACAATGTCACTTACGGTGTGTGATGAGCTGAGAAGGATCCAGCTTTCCTGATTTGACAAGCTTGAGCAACATGGGGGTTGTTCTTGTGTCAACCAGACCGGTGGTGATAGCTAGTGTTCGTTAGCACTTGAGAAATCAATCAGTTTAACCAGAGAAGACTCACAGATGTTCTTGCCCCACAGATCCTGGAGATGAATGTCGGCCTTGCAGCCGTGAACACCGACATTGGCCAATGTGCCGCCTGGGGCAACAAGCTTCTGGCAAAGTTCAAACGTCGCGGGGATACCGACGGCCTCAATGACAGTGTCACATCCCTTGCCGTCAGTCAAGGCCAAGACCTTTTTCACGGCATCCTCCTTGGAGCCGTCGATGGTCTCAGAGGCACCTGACTTCTTGGCAACAGCCAGTCGGCTGGGGTCCATGTCGATGGCGATGATCTGAGCCGGAGAGTACATCTGAGAAGTGATGAGGGCAGCCAGGCCGACGGGTCCGACGCCAACCACAGCGACAGTGTTGCCTGGCTGGACCTTGCCGTTGAGGACACCGATCTCAAGACCGGTGGGGAAGATGTCGCTGACCATGACAAGAGCCTCCTCGTCTGCGCCCTCGGGGATAGGGTGCAGACTCGAGTCAGCATGGGGGATGCGAACATATTCGGCTTGGGTGCCATCAGTTGTGTGTCCGAGGATCCAGCCGCCAGAGGTACAGTGGCTGTACATGCTCTTTCGGCAATAGTCGCACGTTGCGCAGCTGGAGATGCAGGAAATGAGGACGTGGTCGCCCTTCTTGAAGCTCTTCACGGCAGCGCCGGCTTCGTGGACAATGCCCACACCTTCGTGACCCAGGAC
>JAADYS010000958.1:0-25357 GCA_012931995.1 Fusarium albosuccineum | reverse complement strand
TCTTCCTCGTTATAGCTGATGTCCGGTGACTTGACCCCTTGACAGATTCTGACCGTCTTGAGTGAAAAGCTTGGTCCGAGCGGGTCGTAGCGAACCAATACGCGTTGTGTCTCCAAAGACGCTGCCGAAAGTGGTAATTTCAAGCATCCTCATGTTGGCACTAGTCAGGGACCCAGTGCTGGAACCCCAAATATGGCCAAACTAAGCGCCCTGAATGCCCCATCCAACAGGGCACCTTGCCTATATCCTCCATAGCTTGGCGTCTAGCTTTCGGAGCAGACGCTATGATTCCCTTTCAGCGTTCCGGATTGCCTGATTGGTCCCGAAACCACAGCCAGCGTTCCGGACACTCCAATTATCTCCTCTTCTCCAACGAGTTCGTCGTGATATATCACACCATGCAGCCGTTGACAGCCCCATGACCGAAGGTAACCCCCGCAGCATAGGAGCTCGTTTCCCCATGGGGAGCTATGGCCCTTGAATTGGTTGACTCTGAGTCGCGAGGAGACTTGGTCGGTCAGGCACATCCTTGCACAGGCGGCAGTTGACCTCGGCTACCGCACAGCATAATGTGCAATTACCTGATCAAACATGACATAACCGGAACTATGGTAGCGAACAACAGAGGAGAAAAGACTTTCCTGGAAACCTGTACCGCATTCCCCATTAATTGCGATCGCTTTGAGTACCCCGTAACATTGCTTCCGTCCCCTCATGGAGTATTTTCGGCCCCGATCATCCGGGATCCTGGTAGGTTATGAGGAATTGCAGGATCATAGACCGCGGATACGCCAAGACTACGCGCTTGTGAAACTTAGATAAAGGATGGAGACCCAGCAGCTTGGGACCATCAGGCACATGCAGCTGAGTGTCAGACTTACCCCGGATTCTCACGGAGGGTGATCTACAGCAGGATGGCTCCTCTTCTGAAACTCGTCACTGCGGCCCTCTGCTTAGCTGAGGGTGTGCTGTCTGCCAAGAGCAAGGCCCCTGCAGTACAGGTCAAGAACGGAACGTTGGAGGGCAAATACGTCGCCTCGTACGATCAAGATCTCTTCCTCGGTGTCCCCTTCGCGCAGCCTCCTGTGGGGTCTCTTCGCTTCCAGAACCCACAGAGCCTTAATGAGACGTTTGGCACGAAGAAGGCCACAGAGTATGCTGACTCCTGTGTCGGATATGGAGTAAGTCCCCTTCCCATCACTTATCTACGCCTGGGTTATTGACTTCCAGCAGAACAGCCCTGCTTGGCCTCACACTCTAGGCGAGGACTGTCTGACTCTGAACATCGTCAGACCGGCAAACTCAGGGCGTAGCAAGCTACCTGTCGGCGTGTGGATCCATGGTGGAGGATGGTCGATGGATTATAGCGCTAATGGTGTCTATAACCTGAGCTTCATTGTGGAGGAGTCTGTCAAGATGGGCAAGCCTTTCATCGCCGTCTCTGTCGATTGTGAGTGCACAGTGGTCCCATATTGCCCTCCAGGCTAACACCTCACAGACCGGTTGTCGTTCTGGGGCTTCCTAGCCAGCCAGGACATCCTCGACGCTGGTGTCGCCAACCTTGGTCTGAAGGACCAGCGCATTGCTTTGCACTGGATCAAGGAGAACATCGGTGCCTTTGGTGGCGACACGTCCAAGATTACCATCTGGGGCGAGAGTGCTGGAGGTGGCAATGTCGGATATCAGGCGACTGCCTACGGAGGCAAAGACGAGGGTCTTTTTCGCGGTCTCATTGCTCAGTCCGGCGCTGACGGAACTGACATGAAGAATTTTACCAACCCGCAGAAGCGCTACGATACTATTGTGGAGACGGTCGGATGCGACCAAGCGAAGGACAAGCTCGCTTGCCTGCGCGAAGTTCCCTTCGAGAAGCTCAATGCTACCATCACCAAGGTCCCCGGAAACTTTTATCCCGTTGTTGATGGCGACTTTGTGCTCGACTATCCATCGGCGCTCTTAAGCGAGGGCAAGTTCACCAAGGTGCCCTTTTTGCTCGGCACCAATGCGGATGAGGGAACACTATTTGGCGGCTCGACCATCAACACAGACGAGGAGATTGCGGCTCTGATTCAAGCGGCTGGACCGGATGCCAACACGACGGAGATCCTGATGGCTCTCTATCCCAACATCGATGCCCTTGGCTTACCGGCCTTTTATCGTGTTAGACCCGATGGGCCTGTTGGAAAACAGTTCAAGCGCGCTATTGCCTTGTCGACTGATCAGCTGTTCCTCTCGTGGAGGCGCTTGAGGACTGATGCTTGGTCCAAGTTCGGAGTCACTGCTTACTCATACTTGTTTGAGTCGCCCACCAAGTCAGGTAAGACAACACATCCGACTATCCAAAACGAAACACTAATCGCTACTTTGCAGTTGAGTTCTTTGGAACTACTCATTTCACCGAGATTGGCTACGTCTTCTACAACAAGCAGGGTCTAGGTTACGCTGGCAACCAGAGCCCTCTCAAGAATGCAACTAAAGAAGTTCTCGACCTAGCCAAGCTTGTCACTCGCATGTGGATTAGTTTTATTAACGATCTTGATCCTAATAAGCATGGAAGTAAGTCTCTTCCTTACCTCTTTTTGTTGAGAATATCACGGCTAATGACTGTAGTCTCTGGTGTTGAGAAGTGGCCCACTTACAAGAACGGCGGCGGATATGGCGAAAATTTCTATTTCAACCCCAACGGATCAAGTGTGCAGCCTGATACCTTCCGGCTTGCGGGAACCAGTTTTATGAATTCGGTTTCGCAAGAGCAGTATGGTAGGTAAGACTAAGAAGACTGCCCGTTTTAAGACAGAAAGACAACTTGTATAGTACAGCAACTAGCACACAGCTATATCTATTCCACTACTATGGCTAAAATTAAAATTACAGTCTAGGTACCTATATCATATCTCTTACCTGATTGCATTGAGGGTTCCGGATAAGTGTTCCGACAACCGTCGTTGACAGTGACGTAACCATTACCATTACATTCTCGTCGAGAGCAACCCCATTCATTAACATGCTGAACATCTTGCGCTTACTGACGGAATATTCAGTCCACGCTAAGCATAAATACCCTGAAGAATTACCAAAATCGTATAGTGTATAGGGATAATTGCTCACACCATCCTGAGATCAACTACTACCCTACACTACAAACTTGACAGGTCCCAACTCGGATTTTCTTTCTGAAATAGGTTGATCTCTTCCTCTTTTGTGCTGTTACATGAGCCTATTCAGCCATTCTTGTCATCAGACCCTCCCTTTTGGGTGCAGCTCAGGCCGTGTCACAAGCGCCAGCGTTGTACATGGCACCACTCTTCAGCTACAGTCCGAGCGCGAGCGGCTATCCTTGCGCCTCCTGGCGGCTAAGGCTGACTACATTCAACCGTTGGCCCTGCCACGAGGACACGGGATAGGATGGCGCATGGCTAGCAGTAAGCTATTGACCTCGCTGCATCGACAGACTGACGTGGCTACCCCTCGCTCAAATCAGAGCCTTTGGATGACGTCTAGAATTCATCAGCAGACTATGCAATGCAAATCATGCGATTTCCGTCGAGAACATTCCGAAAAGTCGGTCACTGGACTATGCGTTCTGCTGGCCATATCAGCCTGTCAACGCTGTACATAAGGCGCTGACACCATCGCTGGAAAACTCTCTTTTTGCCAACATCAATGCGCACCCTTCAGATTATCGAAACTCTATGCTGACACAAAGTGTAAGTGACACGTCCCCAACGGGTGAGCCTGGCTGATTCCTCACCGATAAGCTTCATCGGTGCATCTTGACTGCGAGAATTCTCGACGAAGCGGTCAAGTCTGATGTCGTGGATTCAGCATGTCGATCGAAATGCATCGGTTAATCAAGCGAGATGAGCGATTCTGAACAATTCGTCGAAATGCGGCAGGCGAAATCAATCCGCTGAGTTGGACCCGTGAAGATACTGCAGGCCGGGCTAGCACACCGACTTTCCTGAATGGGACGCCTCCATGGAAATGCCCAATTCGAGGAATCACGGCCGATACAGGTTCCCTCGCTAGTTCAATCAAGTAACCACTCCGGGCAAGAGTTGAAACGGTATCTCGTTGTCAACAGTACCTCCAACTACTTGCTAAACGACGATATCACAAGCGGTCGCGATAAGTGGCCGTGTTCGGAGGCCTTCCAAGTTGGACCTCTATGGATAACGATTTCGCAAGTCCGAATGCACCTGCTGAAAGTTGACCACACCTCCGAACATCGGCCGGGATTATTGCTTGTTTTTCAAACAGAAAACGTGGGCCTCGCTACAACGTGCTGGGACAGGGCCTCGAAGCGCGCGCCCGCGCGACTGCTGAGGTTACATCAGTCGCGATTAAGCATCGTTCTCGAATCGGCGCACGGGATTCGGCTCCGTCGGGACGTACCGTGCCGTCAAGGATTATGACGACAATGCGACCCTTGGTACCGCAAAAGGGCTCTGCGAAGCTTCAAGCCGAATACCACCTTCCCTTCGGTATGATGTCTCCATATGATGTCGGCATGACGTATGGTAGTATCTGCGTGGGAGGCCACGGCATGTGAATCCTGTCTTGGATGAGGCTGCAGTTGCAAGAGTCGAGGGATTCAGGGAATAACAAAGTTAAAAACAATATACCTGAGACGATGAGGTATATATTGCCACGGAGGATCTTAAGCCGATGCACAATGCTACGCGATAGCCAATCGGTATTTTGGAACCAGGGTTCCTTTGAGTGGCTCTCGGAGTTGTTTCCCAGAACTCCATCGGTAGTGGAGAAGAACGTGTATTATGTGATGGTTACTCATGCACGTTGATTATCTTGATAATCTATGCTTTGCATTAACAATCCCACGTTCTCTCCACGTTCCTACTTTGGATGCTACACTGCGGCTTGCCCAAGTCGGTAAACCAAGACCGTTAGACGATAAAGCATCGTGATGATGCACGATGAAACGGTCGACCGATATCGGACGTAGTAGAAAACACATAGAGATGTTTGGTAGCAGTAGGATTCTTGCCAGGATATTCACCGACTGACGTAATTGAAACCAGGAACACTCGCTGTCTTACACCGTTCAGAGAAGAATTACCGAGACTGCCAGTTGGGGGGCCTCTTCTCGAGGAATGCCTTGACACCCTCTTCCTTATCCTTGGTACCAAAAGCAAAGTAATACAAGCTCCTCTCAAACTCGTGATCACAGCCGAGATCGTCCGCTAGAGTTGCCAAAAGGTCAATGGGCGATCAAACACATGTAACACAAAGCAGGTACTCACATCTACAGATCGCCTCCTTTGCCAAGGACAGCGCCGTGGGGCTCAGTGCCGCAAGCGTCGATGCCGTCTCGAGCACCTTGTCCAGCACAGTGCCGCTCTCATAGAGTTCCGCAACCAGCCCTGCGGACCGAGCCTCCTCTGCCGAGATGGGTCTCCCCAGGAGGATCATCTGCATAGCCTATCGCATCTCGTCAGTCCCCGCCCGGTGGGAAAAGCATGTTTCGACTCTTCACCTTGAACTTTCCCACGGCGCTGGTGAGCCGCTGGGTTCCTCCCGCGCCGGGGAGCAGGCCAATCGTCACCTCCGGCAGACCGAAGCGGCTGTTGGAAGCGGCAAAGATCAGGTCACACTGGATGACGGTCAGTACAAGTCAAGTCAGCTACGCAGGCATGCATGTCTTGGGACGCCTCATCGTCAGGTCAGGTTCAGCTGTCAGCTGTCACGGCACTCTGCTCACTCACCATCATGGCAACCTCGAAGCCTCCACCCAGCTGTCAACTTGAGCGTCAGTCCCACAGTAGACCCGAGGCTAGTCGAGGTGCTAAAGATACGCACCTCGAACAAGTCCATTGTTGGGATGGGCCACTCACCGCCATTCCCTCAACTGCCGCCAGCACCGGCTTCCGCACGGATCTCATCCCCGTGCAGAGGTCTGCCAGGTAGCGGCGCCCCCGCGCAGCCTCCGCATCGAGCTCCGAGATCTCGCTGATGTCGGCTCCCGCTATCGTCACGTCAGCTAACCTCAACTGCCGGGGGTACAGACCACCCCTGTGGAGCTGCATGTGGGCTCTTTACCGCAAAAGAAAGTTTGGCTGCCAGTGAGCACAATGACTCGCACACCATCATCCTGGGATGCCTGTCGCAGGTGTTCCAGAAGCGCGGTTATGAGCGTCTGCGAGAGCGCGTTGCGCTTCGCCGGCCGGTTCAGCGCGAGGACACGTATGCCCTGCGCTGGCGTGGTAGCGATGACCAATTCGTCAGACATGGCTGTGAAATAAATGCCAAGTCGCGATGGTGATGGTATCAGAGACAAAACAAGAGAATCGCTGCGCCCCGGATCTTGCACCTCGGCTGACAATTGACTCAACGTGATGGTTTCTGTTGGGCGGTGTTGGCTCAAATAGTTGCGTACGTCAATAATGCCATTTAGCTGCGTCGATCACTTGGGACGTGGTGGATAATGTCTTGGATTCAACTGAGACATCCCAGCTCACAAAAAGGCAGTTTTCCAAAGGCGAAATGCCACGGTCCTGATTGAGGTAATTTCCAAAGGCGGTGGTTGGGGGTCCGCGATTATCAGCTACCGCGTCGGGAAATAATGCATGCAAATCCCACGTCGACGGACTCCCTTTTTGTGCTGCTAGTCTGTCGATCCTCGGGCCTGTCAACCGTCGCTTCGGAGCGAGACAGCAGCAAGCAGGCGGTGATGCGAACCATCTACCTAGCTCTGGCCCTAAGGGTCATCCTTGCGCGTTAGACAATGCGCTTGTCGACAAGCTTCACGTCTATCGGTAATTGACAGGAGACGGTGACGGGAGGAGGTCATTGTCAGATTGGGTTTGCGAGATCCAAAAAATGATATGACAGCTCCCAGATAACACGCCTTGGAATCGATACCAGAGGCGATAACCACCTACCCTTTGCACCTCTGCCCGTTCCCCACCTCAGCAGCCCCCCTGCTGTCTTCAGCTCATGTGAGATCCCGCAGCTGCCGGAGCCCGATCCTGCAGTTTCCGACGTGTTGGAGAATTGCTGTCTTGGCAACCCTTGTATCCGCGGTCGTGGAACCGTCCCATCCTATGTGGGCGCAGAGCAAGCGTCTCCACAGCGGGCTGCCACTACTACCACACACGCACCCACGCACTCACACTTTCCGGGACGGGTAAATCCTCCCCAAGTTCAGGTACTTGTGCAAGACAAGTCCTCAGCCATTGCATTGCATGAGGGCCCCCTCCGCCTTGTCATGTGGCATGGCATCTGGAGCTAGCTCCATCCCATCCATCCCACCTAGTCGCCCCCCCGCGTGCCTTAGCCTCGCGTATGCTCGCTCGACCGTAACTGGCGCAATCCGTGGGACCTGCCTGGTCAAGATGCCTCCACGAGGCGGAGACAAAAGTGCCCTTCCCTTCTGCGGTCAGTTTTCACAAATCTCGATATGTACAAGCAGGAAAAAAAGACGCATCTGAGAGCGGGCTGGCGGAGCTGTGCCCGCGCAGATGACTGGTTGGGGCCATGTTAGTCGGCCGGCTCTTGGATACTGTATCATGCCAAGTTCATGGCGGGAGGCTGGACGGGTTCGGATCAAGGCATACACTATCCCAAGGTGCATGAGCCGGATATTTAAAGTCGACTCGAGGTAGTGGAGGGACGTCCTCGGCAGTCTCCTTTAATTTCAAATCATCTCGACACCCAATTTCCCAAAGTTCCCCTTCCTGCACGTCAAAGGTATTTGAGTTTACTTTGACGATCATCATTTCATCTCACGTACGCGCTTCACTCATAGTTCCGCTCTAGCATGGAGCCATCCACGCTTTCCGTCTCTCCCCTAGGCTCGGCTGTGCCAATCTCCTTCACCAGAGGTACCTGCAGCCGGCCGAGCTTTTCAACCATTACAGAAGCTTTTCACCATCATGCCTCATCACATTCTAGCGCCCTCGCTGCTCGGGACTTATCCGTCGAGCCACCTGCCGAGATCACCTATGGTGAACTTGCTCAACGCAGCCTCAGACTAGCTCGGCGGCTACGGAACCTAGGAGTTGTTCCTGGGGATCGTGTGCCGTTGATTACGAAGAGGGGAGTTGGTATGCTCGTGGGTATCATGTCCATCTTGTCCTGCGGGGCTCAGTATGTTCCCCTTGATGGTTCAGTTGTGGCAGATGAGACGCTCCGCTTTGTGTTGAAGCAAGCTGGTGGGCGTACTGCTTTGGCTCTGAAATCTACTTCTCATCGTGTGAAAGACGCTGGCGTCACCAATGTTGTTGTCATTGATGATCATGATGATGAAGAGGTTCAAGAGCATGAGGAGTTCAGGCCCACAAGCAGCCCTGATGGTGGATGCTATGTGATTTACACATCAGGTAGGTTTACAACCCTTCATCAACAAGTTTGATTTTCTAACAGGACCCAGGCACTACCGGCACACCAAAAGGCGTTGATATCACGCATCGAAACGTGACAAACCTCCTGTGTCAATCGCCAGGCAGCTTGGGAATTGCACCTGGCAGCTGTGTTGGTTCAGTGTTGAGCGTCAGCTTTGATATGGGTAAGTTTTTGGATTATCTAAGATTGATATGTGCGAGCTAACTCGAAATCTTTAGCGGCTTGGGAGATACTTGGCTGTCTGGCTAATGGGGGTACGTTGATAATGCGTGGCTCTGACTGGTCAAAAGCCCTGAAACAGGTAGGGATTCTCGTTCCTATATCAGTTACTTGGGTACTGATCCACAGCTATAGATCGATACCCTTATCTGCACCCCTAGCATCCTTGCCAAGTACAACCCTGAGGACTTCCCAAACCTCAAGACAGTGGCCACCGCGGGCGAGCCCAGCAACCAAAGGTACGTCTTTAACTTTTGTAGCATCATGATCTTGCTTCTAACTATTCCATAGACTTGCCGATCTGTGGGCTTCTCACCTAAGATACTTCAACTGCTATGGCCCAACTGAGACAACCATCGTCAACACCATGCAGCCCCACCTGGCGGGTCAGCCTCTGTCCATCGGCAAACCTACACCAGGAAACACCGTCTACATCCTTGATGAAAACCTTGTTCCTGTGCCTGTGGGTCAGCCTGGAAACGTCTGGGCTGGAGGCCATGGCGTCGCTCGCGGCTATGTTGATCTGCCGGAGAGGACGGCCGAGAGATTTAGGCTCGATCCATTCAGCCAAGACGGGTATGCTCTGGCCCCCTATCAAGCTTTACAAGGCTGGCACTGACATGTCTCACAGCTCTAACATGTACAACACTGGGGATTTGTGCCAATGGAACCCTGATGGAACACTCCATATTCTGGGAAGAATCGACGATCAAGTCAAGGTCAAGGGCTTCCGAGTTGAACTCGATGGAGTCGTTGCCAGTCTCAACTCATGCCCTTCGGTAGACGCTGCTGCCGCTCTTCTCATTGATGGCCAGATCCATGCCTTCCTGTCACCCCGCCACTGTCTTGTGCCCGTGGTTGAGAGCCACCTGAAGACACGCCAGCCCTACTACGCGATGCCAACCAAGTACCACCACTTCGATGCTCTGCCAATGACCCAGAATGGAAAGATCGACAAGAAAGCACTAAAGGCAATGGCATCATCTCCAGAGCCGGTACCAACTACCGAAAACGGTGCTGTCCGCGTTCCTCCTCCGGCTGTCCTGAGCCACTCCCGCATGGACTCAAATGCCTCGAGCGCCACACAACTCAGCTCTTTCTCCGACTCATCTGATGCAACTCTGGTTGATGAGCACCAGGTTGATCTAGAGAAGGCTATTCCCGAAAAGAGACAACGCAAACACGTCCGCGGATTCCGATACCGGGCACTCATCATTTACCGACGTCTCTTCTCCCTGGTTGGCCTTTTCAACATCACGGCAGCCATTGCCCTGCTCCTCACCGGAATCAGCAGAGTGTGGCTGGGCAACATCACAGCCATCAACTTGGTCACTGCAGTCCTTGTCCGGCAGGAATTCGTCATCAATGCTCTCTACACAATCACTTGCAGTGTGCCAAAGTCCTGGCCTCTGGCTATTAGATCTCGCTGTGCAAAGATCTTTCATCTCGGTGGTGTCCACTCCGGCGCAGCTGTCAGTGCTGGAGCTTGGCTTCTAGCGACAAACATTGCCGATATTGCTTGCATGTATGGAAGCTGCTCTAACTGGGGTAACCAGTCAATTGCGTCCAAGGTCATCTCGTGGATTCTTTCTGCCATGTTCGTGGGGATGATTGCTATGGCTTGGCCTTCGATGCGGAAGCGCTACCATGACTCGTTCGAGAAGACTCACCGATTTGCTGGCTGGACCATGCTTGCCCTCTTCTGGGCTCAGGTTGTTCTCGCCAATAAAGACAGTGCTCCAGCTGGTACTTCTCTGGGAGAGGCCTGTGTCAAGTCTCCCGCTTTCTGGCTGCTCGCTGTCGCCACTGCAAGTGTTGCTTCTTCCTGGTTCTTCTTGAAAAAGGTGCCTGTCGAAGCTGAGAAGTTGTCGGACCACGCTGTTAGACTGCACTTTGACTACACTGTTCCCGTTAATGGCTCATTTACTCGTCTATCCTACAAGCCCCTCATGGAATGGCACTCTTTCGCGACTATTCCCGCTCCCGAGGCTGTCAACGGAAGACCCAAGGGCTACTCACTCATCGTGTCCAACGCTGGCGATTGGACCCGATCTACAATTCAAGAAGGCCCCACCCACATCTGGACTCGAGGTGTGCCTACATGCGGTGTTATGCGCATCGCAACCCTGTTCAACCGCGTTGTTCTCATCGCGACTGGCTCCGGTATCGGACCAGTTCTTGGACACATCCAAAACCCATCCTGCGCTACACAGCTCATCTGGTCAACAAAGAACCCAGAGGGCACATTTGGTAAGGAGCTGTGCCAGACCATCACCGAGCGCATTCCCAACGCTGTCATTCATGACACGAAGAAGCAAGGTCGCCCAGATCTCGTCAAGATGGGTTACAACTTGGTCAAGAGCTTCCAGGCTGAAGCTGTGATCATCATTGCGAATGAGAAGATTACGAAGAAGGTAGTGTACGGTTTGGAAACGAGAGGCGTTCCTGCCTATGGCGCAATCTGGGATAGTTGATTTATTCTTGTTTTTGTTTTCACAAATAGGCGTTGGTGGTCGGGATATGAATCATGAAGGGACGGAGTTACTTGGTAGGCATGTCATGTATGTAGCGCTGGATTGAGCATGGAAATGATTGATGGATGGGATGAATATGATGTTTTCGTTCAAACTTGCAAGTCCCCACACAGTTGATGTGCTAATAAGCTAGGCGACTGGAATGCTCTCGCTCTTGGCAGACGAGCTGAATGCTTGAATTGAGTTCAAGGCGCAGATTGGGTTCAGGAGAGGATTGGGTTCAACCCCAGGGCGATCGTGGGCGAGATTGAGTTTCAGCTCAAGTCGTTGAAGGCGGTAGGCGAAAGGATTGACAGAAAACGGGACTGAACCCTAATCGCTTTCAACAGACTAAATAGATCCCTCGAACATCTGCACAATTACGCAATGGGCGATAAACCGATTTTCGTACGGGTAACCCATCGCTGCAGACTCAGTATCATTCGATGACTGTCTTGCTACAGGCAGAGGTCGGCTCCACACAAAAGAACGCTGTTGTTACACAGCAGCAGTAGTAATTAAATAGATAAATAAATAAATAAGAAAGAGTAAGCTCTAACTACTTGTTATTACTTTATAGTTATACTTAGCTAGCTAGGTTAGGTTTGCAACAGCACACAAACCGGGAGCATCTATGAATTGGGCTTGTCTTAATCTATATGGGGGTTGCAAGGTGTTTGAGGTCCCAACTTGAGTATTATTTCGGGCAACCTCTCAGTCTGACACCTTTTAGTTGGCATCATTACACACGGGAGAGGGCAAACGATTTTCTTAACCTGATCATTTTGCATCTACTACCTGCAGTTAGTCGGCGCTATCATTAGGTTGCAACCCCTCACACTGGTCAGCATAGCGCACTGCCGGTCGGCTTCTAGAGACCTGAATGCCGCCAATCATGTTCGCCACTTAATGCATGCTTACTGTATACTCACCATGACGTATTCCCGCTCCCAGTTAATAACTCACCTACCCCTTCGAAGCGGATAATGCTAATAACAGCCCATCCCAGCGCAATTGTACCAAGGCAAGGGCAAAGGTTATACTAAACTCCGCATCACAATGAGCCTTTGCGAACCTTGTCGACAGCTGCTACCCGATTTTGCGACGCCAGAAGACGACAGCAGCTTAGGCTGGGTGCAGCAAAGGCACAATGCTAATGGTTGGGACTTGCGCAAAAAGATCATTGTGCATTCGTCGTGGGAGTCCTTCATTACATCAATCAACCATGACTGCCCTATTTGTTGGACAATCTGGCGCTATATTCGATCTTCGCCAATTGCAACGCCCAATGATGAGAGAGTGGCAGATTTCCAGATGAGCACATCGAACATAACCTACCTCACGAACTTGACAAATTATACTTTTGGCATCGGGCTCAAAATTGTTCCACAAAGGGAGCCTGAAAAGGGACCAGCACCTGCCTTCACTGTCTGGAAGACGACAGAGGAGAGTTTTGTAGGCACGTGATTACACTCAAGTGTATGCTTCTCGAGCTGACAAGATTCGACTTAGAGGCAGAAGCCAAGGCTCCTATCGTCGCCGAGCAGACACCTGAATCAACAGCCAAAGCTGCACGACGTTGGATCAGCATTTGCGACGCAGAGCACTCTTGTTGTATCGAGCGAAGTTTGCTATCTGCTGACGCAAAGATGCCTACTCGGTTATTAGACCTTGGTGATAGTAGCTCAAAGACTTGGCGTGTCTGCGACACTCAGGGCAGAGTAATATATGTCGCTCTCTCTCACCGCTGGTCTTCGAATACACCGAAACTACTCAAGGGGAATTGCCTAAAATACTACAATTATCACCAACCCGATAATACTTTGCCACAAAGCTACCAAGATATTATCGCCATTTGCCGAGCAATACCTATTCGGTACCTCTGGATTGACTCTCTTTGCATCTTGCAAGATGACAATGGCGTTGATTTCCGGCGCGAAGCTCCAATCATGATGGATATTTACCAGCATGCTTATCTTACGTTAACCATATGCTGGGACCTATCAGACAGTACCCTCTTCAGAAAATGCCGACCTCGTAGTATTCCACGACCTCCATCAATTCATTACGACCAGAACGATTCTGATCAGATATCTGCGTCAGGGGAATACGCCTTCATGTACACTTTGTCGGATTTCAGCATCAACGTAACGGATTCTCCCATCAACCGCAGAGCATGGGTTCTCCAAGAACGATGCCTTTCAAGAAGAATTCTGTACCTTGGGAACGACCAGCTTTACTGGGAGTGCGACGACTGCTCGCGCCCGGGCTGGAACAGAGGTCTTATCGCAAGCGAGGCCGCTCCTGGCTCCATGTTCAGTTCTAACAGCCGCAAATCAATACATGTTTCTCCAGGTTCAAAAAGAGATGAGTACTGGAGTGCAATAGTTGATCAATATACCGCCTGCGAGTTGACATATGAGCAAGATAGGTTTGTTGCCATCACAGGCCTTGCTAGAGTAATGGCGACAGTAACCGGAGATACATATTTGGCTGGCATCTGGCTTGAGTATTGGATGAAAGACCTCTTTTGGGCGCCGCACATACCAAGACACTCGACTTCTGAGCTCAAACTAGGGGACGAGGAAGCAGACCTGTCACAGTTGAAACCTGGTTATACGGCACCTTCATGGTCGTGGCTCGACTTTCCTGGATCTATCGATACAGAACCCATACCAAATGCCAATCGAGCAGAGCTCTCAACAAGAATCAACTCGTTTCAATCGCAAAACTGTCGTCCGTTGGCCACGTTGGCTGGATATATTATCACCCCACCGGGAAGCGATCCTTTTGTCTCCTTGGATCGAGCTATTTTGAAAATCAGGTGTCTGCCCGTACCAGTCAAATTTGGCGTAGACATCAGTTTGTACCACTTGGGGGCCGAGATTGAGTTGTGGCTTGCTTACGACGTCGAGCTTCGCTCTGTTTGTTGGGACTCTCTCTACGACTGGGAAATCGCAACAGAGCCGTAAAGCAGTCATGCATTGAGATGCTGCTAAGTAGGCCGCTAAATTCTTCTTTGCGCTCATTCTTCGTTCCACTCTGGCTTCAGAAGTGGTCCGTTTACGTTGAGGGCGGGATGACTTACAATGATGCTCGCACGTACGGTCTCGTGGTTCAGGAAACACTCGAAAGCGGAAATCGTGAGTTTCATAGAGTGGGAGTCTGGGCAGAGATGTTTGGCCAAACCCCTCAACTGAGCCCCATGATCAGCAATACAATTGTTAAGCAGGGCATTGGAAAAGCTGGCGCCTCAACTGATGGACTGACCACACCTGAAGAACGGGAATTTGAGTATAAACTTGGCGACTTCGCAACCACCCAAGTATCGTACTCTATAGATACCGATTTGAGAGGAGACAGGAAATACGACAGCAGCGATGAGTTGGGAGATGGCGAAAGTGATCATGAGAGTGATGATGGTCGCTATAGAATGAGTGAGCCGATGAGCGATATTGTGAGTGATAAGGCGATCAGCGAGGAAAACAGGGAAGCGGAGGACCAGGAGATCTATGACCGAAGTGACGATGGAAGTGATGGTAAGAGTGTTAAGACAAGTGGTGATAGTAGCGATGCGCTAAGTGATGAGATAGGCGACGGGGAAGGCGATGGAATAGTTGAATGTTCATTATTGCCGCATTTTGCTACGGCAGAGTGGACAACTATCTCTTTGGTATAGTATATCGCAGATTGATAATTAGATAGTTCCTTAATCTTTACTTGTATTAGAGGTTTAATAGTTCGTCGACTAATCGCCAATAAAAAAGCTGCTCTGGATCGTTTCGAGACACGATGTACTACCTTCAGCTTCTGCCAGGTTCTTCTATCTTGCCGTTATCATTTGAAGGACTGGTACTAAAGGGAGACTTTGCTTCAATCCTGACGAAATGCTTTGAAGATCAAGAATCTAATTTATTTTTGTCCAATTTGTCCCCAATATTCGATCTCTGGGCTACAGTCCGCTCCATAATTCCCGTGGTTCTGATAACGAGCCTCTTTAGCATCAATCTAGATTATTGCTCACTACAGCAGATTGAGCTATTTCTTTCTCTCGTGGCCAGATCCTTGTAATTAATACACGTCTACAAGGCCAGACTGGATATATTTAGGCAAGATGATCGCTCCATCTGCGTCTGCGTATGAAGCCACTCGGCCCTGTCGTACGTAATGTTCGTGTAAGACACTCCTCCCTAGCTTTATTAGGCAAGGCGAGCTGTGTTGAACTCTAAACACACTCCGGCCTTAGGCCTCGAGCTGTACCCCACTTTGGAGCTCAGAGGTACAGTATTTGCAAGTTGCAACTCTTACTCATGCACCTTACCATCACCGCTCCTCCTCGCTGCAACTAGCCCAATCAGGTACCCAATCCACAGCCCGACATGAATGACTCGGATAGCGATGATGGCTCTGGGCCTGTGGAGCTTCCTAGCGGCCGATTGATCTGCCGCCCGCACGGCTTAGTAGTTTGCGGACGCTGCTGTGTCGACTACAGTTTCATGGACGAGGTGCTTGAAGACTCGGATGATCGCGCTGAGCGAGAGGCAGAGGAGCTCTACAATCAACTGAGCCCTGAGAACCGGGCCGAGATTGACGCACGATGGGGGCCTCCGCCTTCGTCACGCTCCAACGCTCAAGCTAGCAGCTCCTCGCGCAGGCCAGAGGACGTTCCCGACCCCAGCCCGTTTACTGAGATCAGACGAGGCACGGGACAAGTGCTCCCCACCAAGTTCGTGCCGCCGGCAGGATCTACACCAAACACTCTATTTCCTCTCGGCCTTGGACTGCAAGCGATTCCTCCAGTTGCTCGATTCATACGCCGTGACGATCCCGAACAGTTCCTCATCTACACCGACGGCGCGTGCCTCAATAACGGCCAGGCCAATCCTAAAGCGGGCTGGGCATGCGTCTTCCGGCCGGAAAGCACTACACCCCAAGGCGTCTTCTTTGCGCGCCTTGAAACCAAAGGCCCTTTTGGGGATAGCCATGCCCAGACTAGCAACCGCGCTGAATTACGAGCCGTCATTGGCGCCCTTCGTTTCCGACACTGGGTAGGCGAAGGCTTCACATCACTGGTGATAGCTACCGACTCGGAGTACGTGGTTAAGGGTGCGACTGAGTGGGCGCGTGGTTGGCTACGTAACGGATGGAGGACTCGCACGGGGGATGAAGTGAAGAATAAGGATCTGTGGGAGATGCTTCTCGGGGAGGCTGAGCGTTGGGATGATGGTGGCCTGAAAATCCAGTTTTGGAGAATCCCTAGGGAGTTGAACGTCGACGCGGATCGTGCAGCAAGAGATGTCGCAGGGAGTGGAGAGGCTGCAGATCGGTACCGTGATATTATGGGTGTACTCTGCTAGTTTTGTCTGGTTAATCAACTTTTGGCGAGCACCAGTCGTTCGTGCAAGGAATCTAGGTATACTGCGCAAGATTTGCATCACACTCGAGAATCCAACATACACACCAAAGCCCGGTTTGCTGACCTAATGTGCAAAATAGCCCAGCACGCCTTCTGGCCGGTCAGGCTCCAATCCGTTGGCTTCTCTCCTCACCGGGAGTGCAACTGTGATAACAAATACCTCAGTCCTGTAGGTAATACTGGCATCCCATAAACTCGAATGCCCTAAACCTCTGTCGCTCCCCCTGAGATGGAGACACTCTGCGCTGTCTGTACAGCAATTGATCACACAACGCCTTGCTACGGCTCAGAATACAGACAACGCGGTCCCGGCTTTTCTACTCACCTCTTCTACTCCCACCACAACTCGGTTGATGACCTTGAAGAATGCGTCAACATCTCCGGATGCCACTTCTGTGCTTTGATCCTCTCCACCATCCTTAAAAAACGCCACGGGACTCGACGACGAGGATGTCTGGGAGCACGCCGACACTCTACTAGCTGAGGCAACATCCGAGTGTAGCGACGACCCGGTGCCACAGTCTACAAGAGAGAGTCGCTCCAAGATCTTCAAAATTCCTGAAACTGGAGCAATTGATCCGGATTCACTCGCGGCTGCAATCGTAATTCAGCTAACGTTCCGAAAAGCGGTGCGGCTGTGAACCGCAGCACCGATGCCGTGATTCTTTGGACCGACGGAGCTGAACAGGCTCGTCGAAGCTCTCAGATTTTGTCCCTCGTCTATGGTCTACCGGGTCAGTAGCACCCTGTCTATTCTGCCATAACTACGCTAACTTCTCTTCAGACAAAGTCAATCCCTTCTTGAGCCATCGAGATACCCAACGCGACATCAATAGGGGCAGCGCCAAAACCCTCAACCTCGGACGCCTTTGGCTCCAAAGCTGCGAGTCAACCCACCAGGGATGTTGACAGAGGAGAGAACCACGGGCGCCTCTCCTACCAACCCGCGTCATCGACGTTACTGGACTCTTCCTTCATGTATCCCTTCCCGACCAAAGGGACGAGTATGTGGCTTTGAGCCACTGCCGGGGAAAAGAAAAGTAGTTCAAGACGGAGATACGGTCTCTCGCAGGTCGCCAGCAGGGTATCGTCCTGACTGATATGCCAAAGACGTTCCAGGACGCAATCTTAGTGACCCGTCGCCTCGGTTTCCGCTATGTCTGGATAGACAGCCTCTGCATCATTCAGGACTCAAAAGACGACTGGCTGCGTAAGGCTAGGGAGATGGGCCGCTACTACCGTGGCGCTAGCCTGACTGTCTTTGCCCTCGATTCTGGAGGCGGCGACGAAGGATGCTTTAACGACCGCTATCTGCCCTCAACCTCCGAGGTTGGACACTACAGGAATGGATTTTGTCAACGCGCTCTCTCGTCTTTACCTCTCCGAGATAGAGTGGATCTGCCCCAGCATGTCGGCCTGCGAGTGCTTGCCCGAGGGTGTCCTTGACCTGCCCAGGTCCAAGGCCGGAGGGTGGGAGGTGTTGGTCAAGAAGCAGAATCGGCTATTCAAGGATTCCAGGGAGTTGAGACTGTCGGATGCCTGGTGCAATATCGCGGAAGAGTTTTCGAGGCGAAATCTCACGTATTCGGGCGACAAACATCCGGCCTTGGCGGGCATTGCTCTCGAATTCTCGGCAACCAAGTCAGGGGACTATGTTGCCGGCCTGTGGAATGATGGAAATCTTCGAACTCACCTCGCATGGTATGTACCACCCATAGTGCCAATGCAGGGTCCGAGTCGCACCTCACGACCGTCTCAGTACCGTGCTCCATCGTGGTCATGGGCAAGCATTGACGGGATCTTCCGCATGGCTCTGCTGAGCTACGCAAAAGTTCCCACGACAGAGTCAGAATTGAGGTCCGATGCTGTTGTTTGCGATGTTCTCGAATGCTGGATCGTGCCTCGAAGTGCCCTAAACCCTCTCGGCGAGGTCTCTGCTGGGGCGGTGACGCTGAAAGGCCGGTTGCGACGGGCAAAGGTCTCACAGGAACAGCAATCCAAATGGTTCCCAAACCGTAGAGTCATATACCACGAGAAGCCAGACAACGAACTCGGTTGGTTCAATCCCGATGATCAACTAAGCCAGTTTCCTTTTTCCGATGTCTGGTGCATGTTGCTCCTCGGCTCCGATTCGCGACTACGCGGCATAGCGTTGGTCGAAGCAACTACAGAGGAGAAGAGGCAGGCAGAAACACACGGACGGCTTGAGAACAAGGTGTTTAAGAGGGTCGGGGTGGTAGAAGAAAAGTGGAATGAGAGGAAGCCTGGGGATGTAGCTGCTTACAGGTACGTCATCGGATCTGATAGCGTTGACTACGATCGTAATGAGGGATTGTCCACGACAGGGGCTTTGCTTGATTGGTTTGAGGCGGCGGAGGAGGCAATCATCAGTGTCATATAAATATTTACTAGAAAGGCCGGCGCAATATTGGCCTGTATCAACCACCTATCTATACTATAAGCTCCCAGGGTTATGACATTTGGCGTGGCAGCTTAGTCTGATATGCCTTCCTCGTTACTGTAGCTTTCTGAAGCCTTACTGTCACTTGGGCTCCCAGGCTTGCGAATGAATCTGTTCTTCCTGGTGACGGACCGGACACACCCCGTCACCATAGGTAACTAACTGTTCGCCGTGTCCCAGGCAGTGATACCTCCGAATTAGGAGCCCAGTATCTCCACTCCTTGGTAGAACTTAGCGCTATCCGAACCATCATCAAAGCCTAAAATAAGCACGTAAGGTCGACGTGACTGCCTCAGATGCCGCAAAGCGCTTCACTGCGGCCCAACAAAGAGGAACGAAACATATACCACTTCCATCACACACTATTGAGTTTGAATTAACAAGACCCTCGACGCGTATAAGTTATGTTAAAGACGCTGGCTAAGATCAAAATGCCTGAACAGATGATACATGACAAGTGATTGTCAGAAGCAATTCTATACGTTCCACATCTTTCAAATCAATTGAAAGGTGATCCCCCATAAGCCAACCAATCTGCTTCCGGATCGGGTATGCCAGTTCTCGCCGAGTCTGCCCGAGCATCACTCATGGTCTGGGGTCGAATGACCAGATGCGCCTGTCCACCAGGGTTCGCCGTGCTCCGGTCCGAGACTCTGGGATAATTAAAAAAGTCAAAGACGTCAATATTGTCAAGCTCGCTAAGAGATGTGACTTGTGTTGATGTCGGCTCCAGACTCGAATGTCGAGCGGTGGATGTGAGTGTGACCAGGTCATATGCGCTCCTACGACAATGTTAGCCCCGTTTCTTGTAGAGATTATCGATAACTTACCGTCTCATGGCGGCGAAGCTCATGTCACCTTGTCTTCCTCGTTGGACAAGTCGGCCTAGAATTTTGGAGTAGTTGCTCGCGACATCCCAGTGTTCGCCCACATTGCGAAGTGTGTCGATGAAGAAATCGATCAACGGATCAACCGCACATCCAACCGTAGCGGCGTGAACCAGCAGTAGACGGCCAGCCACCCAGAGTGAGAAGGCAAAAGGAGGCCCCAGAAGGTTCAAGCCATCCGCTTCAAGGACATCACGGGTAATGTCTCCAAGACTCTGGACGGCAGACAAGCACCTCTGCATTGCGTAGTGCGAGGGCACAAAGATGTGCGACCTGACAGTGGGATAGGCCGCGGAAGAATGCAGCCGCACTGCAGAGGTAACGTATGCGCTGTGCAGCATGAACCAGTTAGCAACCCGACTTGCAGGATCTGAGTGACATAAAGCGGATATCTTGCTGTATTCGCTCGGCAAACTCTGCAACCAGCCATCTAACGATCGGTCAAGAGAGCGGTACGTGTTGCGCCACTCAGCCATGTCGTTTGATGAAGACACATCAATGGGTGTCTTGAGAAACTCGTGTATCTTGCTCAGGATGATAAGAATCTCGCAATGATACGTGAAACTGCCGAGGTTCTCGGGCTTGTTGACAAGGTATCCTGTCTGTTGATCGTCATTGGGGTGGAATGATCTCGTTTCTACCGGCACGTTCTTGGAGAACAAGTCATACGAGCAAGGTAGGAAACGCGTGACTTTCTTGCTGTTAAGCATAAAGTCAAACGTGGGTGTGGCTATCGTTGCATAACGATCCAAGAGGTATATCATCCAGTAGAGCCGCCGCCGTCCCTCGTCTTCGATCCAAGACTCGGGCTTTCCAGCTGCGACTCTTCGAATAGAGCCGGTATGCGGCGTTTCTGAGGCTTCGGCCGAGAGGAAGACGCTGCTTTCCTCACAAAGACCGAGTTGTCTCACGTTTTGTGCGAGTAATGATAACAGGTTCCAGCCCCGTGGGCCATTAGATGTTCCTAGCTCGTCTAAGGTTATGATGACGAGTGCTCTTAGAGCAGGAACACTGATATGTTCCATGGCATATATCTGCACAGTATGCTTAGCCAAGGCATGGTAGTATGTCCTCATCTCGGGCGACATCCGCGGATCTTTGAGGAATCTCAGCGTCGTTGCCACGATTGCGTAGAGTAGAATCCTATCGGCTTCCTCCATCAACGTCGGACCAAAGAAGCTGGCGAATGTTGTCTTTCTGTCGAGAATGGGACACCATGTGTTGCAGTGCTTGAAGTAGAGGTCTACCAGGGTATAGATAACGTCGTGCGGTGGGAGGTCAATAATGAATGAGTGAAGAGAAGGATCTTTCCGGAGCCCAGCAGCATTCGTTGAGTTGATTGGTTGTGCAGGGCCCTCCAGACTCGCCATTACCACCGGCTGCTGAGGCGGGATGGGGTTCTGCACACCCATTTGGCTGTTGCCAGGCTGCCATGTCGAGCTAGAGAGACTCGGTGATCTAACTTGCGAGAATGACGAGGTTCTCGGGAGACTCGTCGGTGTAAGTCGACTCCCGTCTTGACGATAATTTTCGCCTTGGGGAGAATCCCGGTTATTTGCGGTTGAAGAGAGGCCGGGTGAAGATGCCGAGTGATCCTGGACGATGTGCTCTTCGACGCGACGCCCAAGCGCTTGGAGTAAGGCGTCGATCCGGTTGACCTTGGCCTCCAGCTCAAGACTGAAGCCATTGCGCGCTGCCCCCGGCTTTTGTCTCTCGAGATAGACACAAGCCCGGTTGTGCCGGGCGCACCAGGAACAAGCAGGCTCAGCGCGGTCGCATTTTACTTTGCGGGCCTTGCACATCTCACACCTTTAACACCGAACGATTCAGATTTTTTTATTTTTGTACCGGGGTGCTTGTCTCTCGGGAAAAAACCTACGATATCTTTTGGTGTTTCTCCCTCCTCCGCTTCCGCGCCGGGCCATTGGAGCTGGTCAGCCTCGATTCATCACCGCTGGAGCCCTCGTCGTTGCTAAAAGCCTCGTTGACGTCGTCCTCGCCCATTGCTGCTGCTGACGGCGCGCTCGCGGGGGTCATGCCGATCCCTCTCCCGAGGCTCTGGGACCTCCACATTCGAGAGAGAAAGTTGGGCGATTGAGTTGCGTGGAGTCTGGGGTCGGAACAACTGGGGAAGATGGATAAGCAGCGAGAAGAACCATGCACATTGATTGCCTTAGTGGAAACAGGATTCTTTTGACAGGAAACGTGGAGAATTGGACCGAGATGTCGAGGAGACGGTTGGCGACAATAAGGCCGAACCTCGGTCGGAGAGTAGCGAGATGAAGAAAAAAAAACCACTCAGACAAAAGCAAAGACCACCAAGCCAGCCAACCACCACACACACTCGCACCGGCGGTAAGCCGTCATCTCCCCGTTGTCTGCCCTAGACCCTAGTGAAACGTGGAGATTGACACTGCTCGCGATGGGATGTGCGGTGCATCGCATCAGACACCGGACCAAGAAAATCTCTTACTGCCGAGCTGAGGGGAACCTCCCCCAGCCCGTACGAGAGGGCGGCATTTCGGGGTGGCTACGCTCTACCCCCTCCCTGTCGGGCGCGGACCAGGGCCTGCAGCAAATAGCAGCTCGGAGGGCCTAGGGGCCTTCTTCTTCTGGACTCCGGCTGACGTACGTGCTTGGTACATAAAGTTCCGGTAAGTGAGACGGTGCACTTGGAGTTCCTGATCCGGGAACGCCATGTTACGGCATCGCCGGCGAGAACATGTTCGTTTCTCTCGCCCCCTCACACGAGCCATTGAAGGATGGGATCGGCCCCAGGACGCCTTTCCTCTATTGGCATGTGGCAGACGGCAATGGCTTAGCCATCGTGGAGACGCTGTCTTAGTCTTGAATCAACATTGCCTCCCCCCTGATTCCGGGAATAACCGGCCCTGACACAATGGTTCGATGGAACGCGGCCGTTTGTCAAGAAGGGCCCAGATGCAGTAGGTTTAAATTCGATAGGCTTGTTTTAGCAGCCCTTAGCCAGCAGGCAGCAGCATTTGTGCTATGGCTATGTACATACATATGCTACAGACGAGAAGAGGTCACAAAAAGAAATCACAGACAAGAACGCTACAGACACCGCTTCGTTTAGCTGGCCCACCCCTTGGCCATGTTAACCGCCTTCTCCCAGACTCGGAATCGAGCCGTCGCCTCCTCCGCCTCAATCTGGGGCTCAAAGATGGTGCGGCCCTGGGTATTGACATCCTTGAGATCACCAAAGTCCTTCCAGATTCCCACCGCGAAGCCGGCCGCAATGGCGGCGCCAAGAGCCGTTGTTTCGCGCATGGCTGGTCGATTGACAGGGATGCCAATGAGATCAGACTGCGTCTATACAAGCCCCGTTAGTTAGCGTGTCTCTCTCAAACTCCCCTTGTCCAGCTACGTACCTGCATGATAAGATCCGAGTTGCACATGCCGCCGTCGACGGCCAGCTCGGTCAGGGCGTGGCCGCTGTCCTTCTCCATCGAGTCCAGGATGGCCTTTGTCTGGAAGCACGTGGCCTCGAGCGTGGCGCGGGCGATGTGGCCGCGCTGGGTGTAGGCCGTGATGCCAAAGATGGTGCCTCGGGCATCGTCAATCCAGTACGGCGCAAAAAGGCCACTAAAGGCCGTCACGAAAGTGCACCCACCGTTGTCCTCGACCGTCTCGGCCAGGGCGCTCAGCTTGGACGACGATTGGATGAAGCCAAAGTTGTCGACGAGGAACTTGACGCTCGAGCCAGCCACCGCGATGCTGCCCTCGAGCGCGTACATGGTGTTGCCCTCGCCAAAGTCAAAGGCGACGGTGGTGAGGAGGCCGTGGCTGGAGATGACGGGCTTGGACCCCACGTTGTAGAGCAGAAAGCAGCCCGTCCCGTACGTGTTCTTGGCGAGGCCGGGGGTGAAACCCTTCTGGCCGACGAGGGCCGCGGATTGGTCGCCCAGGCACCCGGTGATCTTGGTGCCCTTCAGGGATGTGCCGGCCAGGGAGCCGTAAGCTTTGGTGTCCGAGGACCGCACAATCCTTGGCAGGGTAATCTTTGCGGGGTCGAGGCGGAACCAGTCAATGATCTCGTCGTCGTACTTGAGCGTCTCGAGGTTCATGAACATGGTGCGCGACGCATTCGACGGGTCCGACACGTAGACGTCCCGCTCCGTGCCGCCGTTGAGCTTGTACGTCAGCCAAGTGTCGACGGTGCCAAAGGCGAGCACGCCGCGCTCGTACGCATCCTTGACATCAGGAACATTCTCGAGCAGCCACAGCAACTTGCTGACGGACGGGTATGTGGACAGAGGAAGACCGCATCTCGCTGTCAGTTCGCTGGCCCCGAGACGACGCTTTAGTCGTCGGACCAGCTCTTGAGATCGAGTGTCGGTCCAGACAATTGCGTTGTGCAGCGCCTGGCCCGTTGTCCGGTCCCAGACGACGGTTGTCTCTCTCTGGTTTGTGATGCCCACAGCCTTGATCTGGTCGCGTGCATTGCCTTGAGCCTCAAAGGACTCGACGGCGCCATCAATGCACTTTTCAACAGAAGTGATGAGCTCTTCTGGGTCATGTTCATGCCATCTAAGCTTAAATGTTAGCTTCCGAGTCAAGATATGTGATGGAGTATCAAACTCACCCAGGATGGGGATAGATCTGCTTGAACTCGAGCTGATGCGTCGCCACAACTTCGCCACTAGTGTTGAAGATGAGGAAGCGCGAGCTGGTTGTGCCCTGGTCAATGGCTCCAATAAAGGAGCCATTGGAGCTGCCATTGATGAGAGGCATTGTGCTGATGCCACTCTTTGGTAAAAAGGCGTCGTAAAGGCGTGCAAGAGCTCAAGATGAAACTGGAGCTGCAGAGACAAATAAGACTGGGGACAAGAGGTGGCACGAGCTCGTCAATTGGTGATGATCAACTGAGATAAGATGCGACAGGTGTCATCAGACTTGCAATGGACCAGGCACTTAAGTATACTCGCCTCGGGGTGAGCTTGAACCGAGATCCAAGGCCACCACCATCACAGGCCGTGCTCCTCCACGGGGAAGAAACCCCTCCTCCCCTGACCCCAGCTGACTACCCCAAGGGTCAATTTGCGGGGTTTTACTTTTTGGTCGAGGAAACGAGCACGAGATCAGGATTCCGGCCGAGGTGCACAGCTCTTGATTGGAGACGCATCTCGAACCATCCCCACTGACCAACCAACACCTCGTCTCACAATCCCTACACCTGGTAGATGGAGGTCAGAAACTCGGGCTTTGCGACCCCGACTTACAGCGCGGATGGTACCAGGCCACAAGCGCGCTATCGGGCTTTAAACAGCGAAGGAGGGAGGGGGTGGTAGGTAGAAAAGTGGAGGACTGTGGAGGACCGTATTGACACCTCGGGCGCTTGTGCCCATCCCCACAAGGTGGGCACTCGTTCTAGAAGCTTGTTTCTGACAAGGGAGCTTGGCGAACGCTTATCTGCATATTCTCTGCCCTTATACCGTCTAACCAAGTTGCCTCGGACCTCCGGAGGGGCTGGGGC
>JAADYS010000957.1:0-30887 GCA_012931995.1 Fusarium albosuccineum | reverse complement strand
AAAAGCTAATATAAAAGAAGTGTCTCTTTGAGGTCGTCTGTTTAATTAACAAAGATTATATTAATTTATACATACCTCTCCCAATAGTCCTCCCGATCTCCCATAAATAGCTAATCCCTCAGAGCAAGTGAGATCGGCGATGAAAAGCCGAGCCTCAACTTCGATCCAGCGATTGACTGCAATTGACAAGTTTGTAATCTATACAATGGATCTCTCTTGTTTTACAAGTGGGATAGCCGAGAACATAAATGACTTGTCAGAAGGGCGGTCAGGCAGCAATTTAACCCAGTCTCGGTAAAGTTGGTATGTATCAAAGATAAGCACTAGCCAAATCCCCAGGCTCGGGATCTCCCAACCCTGGGGAATCACTGCATGGCCCCCACCCCGTTTAGCCATCTAGTAGGGCAATAATAGCACTTTCACCTTGAATCAGCCCTGAAAGGCTTGTGAAATTGCGCCTTTATTCAATTTAGGATGCTGCTTCTGTGAAGATCTGCAAGAGCGGCTGCAGAGTCGGGCCGATCATCAACTTGAGGCTAGAGGGGGCTGTACACTTATGAACTTGTTTGAGGCTCTAGTCTAAGCGGGATACTGAAACATTTGTCTTTGTGTTGGTATAACTAGTCTCTCTCCACAGCCCTCGGTGTTGCAAGCTGCTGTTCTGGATGTTCTCGCCAGATCCACAAGTCCGCTAGTCGACTCTTTGTTATCACCTTGTTGGGTGCAGAGTCACCATGTCCTACCAATACAGTAAGGCCGCTACTTCAGTTGCACAGGAGAAAGGCGTTCCTACACCATCATTTCAATCATATGCTCCCCTACCGCGTCAAGCGATTGGAAAGCCATCCTCGAAAAAGAGACTCTACAAGGCCGACCTTCTCGCAGCAGGTGTAACGCTAATATGCCTTGCACTTGGGATAGCCTCAGTGGCCGACGAAACTCTCTCCTGGCAACTAGGCCAAGGGACTCACCAGCTGATTGCCTTGGGCTTCCTTTTGAGTATCATGAGCCTCTGTCTTGCGAGCGTAACTCCGACCTTGTTCCTAATCCTTGAGACACGCTTTGGTACATCCACGCTTCAGAATTACGAAGGAATCCTCCGAAACGATTGCACAGCTTCCAGGATGGGTCTCACCTGGCGGCTGGTCCTTGCCTTCATGACAACCCTACCTATTGGGCTAAGTGTCGCATATAAAAGCTTCACCGGTGGTCACAGTGTCCGAAGTGTTGACGCATCACATTACATACACGAAGAACCGACGTTTGGTCCCTGCGGGCCTCCGGGCGTCCTACCAATTGGTTTTGGAATCGGAGTCACACTCTTTTTCAACGTTACGTTACCGTTCGCTATTTCTACTTCCAACTGGTTGCTGGGAAATACTGAACCAGTTATGCCGACTGCGCCCCAGCCATATGGCTTCAATCTACTTTTGGTCAATAAGGATGCTAGCGCTGTCCTCGACGTACCCAATCCTCACTTCGTTCAAGATATTCAATTCATGTTGGCTGAAGGGGAATCCTGGAACCTAACCGATCCTGTGACTGGCACAGTGGCCACGGTCAATCATTCCAAGGAAGAAAGCCCTGAACAATGGGAGAAAGATTTCATCAAGGCGTGCAACAAGTCTCAACATAGCTCTGGGTCCTTCACTCACCAATCGCTGCTCAACGGCTGGGCTATCGACTTGATGGATGACCCTTCCCCAGGAAACCAATCTTGGCAGTACATCAGTATTTCCCCAGATCCTGGAATCGACAATCTCCCCAAGTGTGATAGTAAGCTATCGGCACATGCGCATCGATTCGATATTACACGGCAACGTTGCTATGGTACCTGGTCCATCTCTCGTGGAAATGTGTTGCTCGTCGATGGAAACTGTACTGGCGAGATCCTCCCACCAGCTAAGCAACTCCCTCTGACAGACAATGACATGTTCTTGGGGCTCTGGTATATGCCGGCGTTGGTAGAATTCCTTGGTCCATTTTCAGACTCGAGAAACCAATCTGACTGGATGATACCTTCCTTCGCAACCGTCACAGCGGCCATGCTGTGGTCGAGGATAACAGCTATGAATAGTCCCTATCGGCTACACGCGAATGGCTTCGTGAGGGACTGGAGGGACCCCAGCGAGAGCGTATCATTTCTTCAAAAGACGTGGGCTTACTCTACGAACCTGATATGAAGATCCTTTACTCCCGACCCACCCTGCGCAAATCAGCCATTCTTTATTTTGTTATAACTATCCAACCTCTACTAACGATACTTGCATTATGTGCGACATGGTGTCTCTATAGTACGCCGTTGGGTAGAGGGTTTGGTCTGGTGTCGATATTGTCGGGTATTAACAGGGATAGTCTTGATTCCTTGCATGGCGCTAGTCTCTCGGGGGAGTTATGGGAGAAGGCAAACTTGGCCATCGAAACGGTTCAAGATGGTCATAAGCCAAATTTGACATATCATGTTCATCCAAGGACGGAACCTGCTCACCATGGAAGGGTGGAGAGGAAGGTAGTGTACCACTAAACCCTTATATACCAATTGCATATTTCATTTTGTACAAAACAATGGCGAGACTTTCCTTCAATCTTTTAGCAAAAGCGTAGGTGACTGGTAGTTGGAAAAATGGAATATGGACATGGAGATCATGTACATGTGAATATCAATGTCCTGTAATTAACTCCTTGATATATCAATAGTACCGTAACTCATCCGGTTCCCTTATACACTGCTTCCCAAATATCCTCAGCCAGATCATTTATTTCAAATTGTTTTGCTAAAAGCCGTGCCATCGCCTCCTCCCCCGACATGTTAAAAACATTCTCGGAAGAGTTAGGATTATAGATGCTCTCCATTCCTAGGAACCGTGCCGTCGAGTCCAAGTCAGCAGGCATGCTGTCCCCCTTCGTTTCTAGCTGCCGTGTCTGATGTTCCAAGAAGGTTCGGATAATTCCATCCTTATTGGTTTCGTTGAGAGGAGTGGCAATGGCTACTTCAAACGCAGTCTCGCCCCAAAAGTCCTCGGCGTTGACGTCCGCGTCAGCATCAAGAAGGCTCTTGACTACCACTAGATCTCTCTGAGATGCTGCGAGATGAAGTGGCGTCTGGATGAGGCCGTTCTGTGCGTTGGGGCTGGCACCGGCGGCGAGGAGTAGCGTTACAGCATCCTCATCGCTGAGACTGGCTGCGTAGTGGAGGGCGGTGTTGGCAAGATGATCGACCCGAGCGTCAACAGTCTGCTTGCCGGGGCTGAGCTCAACGATGCGCCTAATTACCGCGTGGTGGCCATTCTCGAGAGCCTGACGTATGGATGTACCGCCGTGATTGTTCTTGCTGTTTGGATCACACCCCTGTTCAAAGAGGAACTCGACCACAGCTACATGACCCCCCGCCGAGGCAAGATGGACTGCCTTGTTGCCTTGCGAATCCGCTACATCTAGGCTGTGCCCTTTCTCAATTGCCTGTGATAATATGTCAAGGCGTCCACTCTTGGCCGCCAGTAGCGGCACATCTGGCGATGACAAGTCCCATCGAGTGTCTTGATCGGGAACTTCTGGTTCTGATTCTTGGGCGTCATCGCTGAGTTCCAGGTCCATGATCTGAGCAGTCAATTCACCGTCCATATTTGCAGGTCCACCCTGTGAGCCTATGCTCCCCGTTTCCAGAAGTTCTGTAAACTTGGTGACGATTGATGATCGGTGCTTGTCCAACATATGCGTCGAAAGGCCACTCCTCTTGAGGTCGGCCTTGAGAGTCTCCCACACGACTTCTGATTCGCCGTCCGAGGACGTGATAATGTCTAGGCTGTGGCTAAGGACTGATACTTCGTCTCTGCCTTGTTGAACGTCTCGTATGTAATTGAGGAACTTTTGCATGACGACAGCGCCCGATTGACTAATAAGTGAGAGACTGGATACAAGCACGGAATTGGAGAATTTACAAACCTTGCAAAATTGGCATTAAGAGCCCGGATGCCATGACAATATGTCTCGAGAGTCTTCCTGCGCCATGCCATCTGATCGTCGGCCCATACAACACTGGACCACCCCTCCTGAGACTCTGATCCTTCATTTTCGGTTGAGTGACGAATCTGTTGCTGTAAATCTAGGAGAATACCATAGCATCCATCTGTCAAATTGAGGAGCATGTCCTGCATGAGCTTGTCAACGGTTCCATGTTTGATGTGATCAGATGCTCTTCTAAAATAGTTATTCAGAGCCCCTAGATCGGGAGAAAGGGACCTGAGAGCTGCAATCTCGTCGCATTCTCCATAAAGAGACCAGGTCAAATCCATCACTTGGTTCATCCTTTGTTGAGTGGCTTCCAAACTGGAAGGGCGTGTACGTAGGCCTTGAAGGAACTTGGACAGTAGCCACTGGTGGCCAGCTTGATCCATATTGGTCCTAATTGTTGAGGCAAATCTCTCAGCTTGAGTTCCGACGTAGACCGTGATAAAAGTCTATCGACACGCAGATCCAATACCTTCATCGTCGGGTTATCTGGAGTATCACAGACCTTGATTGGGCAGATTGGGCGAGCCACACAAATATCCTATCCCTGACTCGATCATATCCGGTGCCGTCTTTGTCGAATTTGGTCATGGTCTTATGATTCGCATGAATACCAACCTGACCGTAACTTGGCAGCGTTGCGGAATGCCGTTCAACAATCTGGAACAAGATTAGACTTGTTTGTTAGCAGAAAAGACGCGGCTGAAACTTACTATGCCGACACGCTCCATAGGGAGTTCCTCAAAAAAGCAAAAGAGTTGCATATCCCTTTTGCCTTCTCTGCTACGTCGCTCAATCATTCTGTGGAACTCTTGTTGTAGGTTGGCGAGCACCTCTGAGCTCGGCTTGAGCACGCTTATTATCTCGCGATTCGTTGGCTTAAAGATCTTAACCAGACGGGCCAGCGTGGATGCCATGTTTGCGAGACCCGCACCAGAATGAGGTGTTCCCATAAAGATTACACCAAGAGTGCATTCTAACAGAGCTTGCTCATATGTCTCTGGAGACCCTGATGATATGAGAAGGGCCTATGATGAAAGGAATGAGTCTAGTCATGCTGCGTGTCATTTTCTTTCCTTACCTGCTCACAGACCAGTCCACCTAGGCTATGAGCCACGAATATGATAGGTCGTTGGCTCTAACATCTGACTTAGATAGGAAGCTCGAGGGACAATAACAAACTTACCGAGGCGGTACGGAGGCGTAGCATGGTCACATCGTTGCACAGGGCCATGCCGTGATCACGCAGTGAGTTCGTCGACGATTGGCCCAAAAGCTTAGGGATACTGGCATCGTAGCCAAACAAACTGATGCGCGCTTTTGCAAGATCCTTAGGTAACAGATCTTTGGGCCAACAGGTTCCATCTGCATGCTTCCAAGTGCCGCGCCGAGTTCCGGAGAGACCGTGTACAAAGATAATGCTGTAAGACAGTAAGCCTCCATGCCAGGTTGTATCTCATTGCTTTACATACTCGACATCCGCATCGTCGGGGTTGGCTTCGTCTAGTGTCTCGAGGCCGTACATGCTGGAGGATTCGAGGGCCAACGTTACACACTGGGCCTCCGGCGACAAGTTCCAATCATTCAGTACCTTGCGCGTCTTGTGTTTAAGGCCGATTTGATCACACGTCTCCTGGTCAATCTGGCCCTATCGTTCTGGATCCGGGTTGAAAGAGAAATGGATTGTACGGCACAATTCTCTTCCAATCAACGGCCGCAGTTGCCTGTCAGCTGACCACGTCAGCAACGCCATCCAGTACCCCTCATTTCAACCAGCAGGGAATCGACAGGGCAATGATTGTAATAGTTGCCATTTGACTGAATAAAGTCTCCTTGAACGGGGGTGTTCAGATACCGCAATGGACAGGGCATGGCACCATGAGGTATAAATATCTTCTATCTTCATTTCTCACGGAGGCTTACACGACCCGATAGAACGCCGTATTCTCACCTGATGGACGTCTATGGCAATGGGAATACGCGTTGAACGCAATTTCCCACTCATCGCCGATTATAGCTATCAAGACGTGTGATGGCATCGTAATGGCTACGAAACCGCCAACGCCATCGTCACTCGGACACCCTTTTCAAAAGATATACAAGCTCAGTGAGTAAGTATCAATCAGTGACACCTTTACAAGGCAGCCGTGCTAATAGCTTTTATAGTAGCATAATGTGTGCTGTATGCGGCTTGATTGCCGACATTGATCTCCTCCTCTCGTATGCCCGCCAAGAAGTTCTCCGGTACAGACTCACCCGCAGCACCGAGATTCCGGTAACCAAGCTGGTCCAGCGCCTTGCAGACGTTTCTCAAGAATACACCCGTCACAAAACCCTTCGTCCGTTAGCCGCTAGCATGACTTTCGCAGGGTACACAGATGCTAACGGATTCCAACTTCTCTCGCTTGAGGTGGCATCGGTAATGCATTGGAAAGCCACGGCCTATGGTCGTGATCATCTTTCGCTTCGGAGATTTCTTGAGTCGGGGTTTGCAGAAGGCATCACGTCTAAAAAGGCCGCCGAGCTGGCATACGAGGCGTTCGTAAAGGTGTCTGAGTGTACGTCGCCCAGTCAACTACAAGTAGTGACACTTCGAAAGGCTTCAAGCGCCAGTGCAAGATCCATCGAAATGGAGTTCCTTAGCACGGACAAGTTCAAACAACTAGTAGGGTATAATCCAAGTGCAGAAGATAGCTTGTCAGATAATGAGATAAGTTCCTAGACCATAGTATTAATTTCCTTATGATACAGACAGTCAGTATTTCGATGACCAAACACACACTGTATCCAAAAGCTCGATGCCAATACTACATAAAACATCGTTCTAAATATTAAGGAGGCGCGTGCTGACCAACAGCATGATATTGGATGTATGTACGAGGCCCAACCAACAGCTCCAGCTAACCCTTGATACTACAAGGATCTCTGGCCTACTCTGTCTGCCTAGATCTTCCCTCGCAACTCACGAGATCGGCTGGACGCGTGGTCTTTCTGCCGCGCAATATTTCCAACTTGTTCAAGGCCAATCTTTTCATCTTTGAACCTACCCGATGTCCAACGCTGTGGCCATGCCGTCTATCCAGGCACACATTTCCACTTCATCACCTGTGTTCGACTTGACGTCTTCAGCGCCCTTCACCATCAGCATTGATCTTTTTCTACAACACCTATGCGAACTTACGTTCCCAAAATTTGCCTCGACTCTCTTCAACAGCTCAATCTTCAACGAGGGCGGCCTTACCTTCACCGACACTTCGACGGGCATTGATGTTCCTCGAGGCCGTCTTGAGCTCTGCGCGTGGGACCACGACGGGGCTCTGCGTAAGGAGAACGAACAATGCTTCATGACTCTGAGACCTGGGCAAAAACATACTATAACAGCAGAGATGGCGCGCATCGAGACCAGAGTGAAAGGCTCTGTTGAAATTGGCCCGATCACGACTGTCGAAGAACATGCAGCGGCCATGGAAAAGTTGCCCAAAGTATGGAAATGGCGCCACGCACGCAAACTTGAGGATGGGAAAACATATAGAGTTGGGATTGATCAAGATGCCTCCATCAAGCAATGGCTAGAGGGTAGCAAGCAGGAGCTTCTGTCTAAGCCTTTGGCAGACAGAAGGGAGGGGAAAATGTGCACGGAACCGGTTCAGTTCCATGTTGTCCAGCCGGCTTGCTTTACCGTGCAGAGACCTGATACGGATGGCAGCTTGGACTGGCCTTAGCATGTCTCATCTGACCAGTATATTGTCATTATATAATGAAAGCTGATTACGTTCCTGTGCGTGAAGCAAACACGTCGATATTCAAACTGCCCTCCATCAATCAATGAAAGCAACGATACCTACAGTAATTCAGGTTGTCACTCCTTGACGTGGTCAACCTTTCATCTTGGTCTTTACGTGTCGAATCCCCATCCGACCTGATCGTTTGCTCCGCCTACGAACCGCATCAAGCTGCTCGCACCGCTGACAGCATTGAAACGGCCACCTTGGAAAGCAGCAGAAGCAACACCCAGAGCGGCTCGGGCATCGATTTGACCCTCGTTGCTCTGGCGAGTCTCTCCTCTGTCCAACACCTGGTTCAGATAGCTGTCACCCGCCAGACCCTCGTACCGATCCAGGCACAGTTGTCTGATAGCAGGTCCGAATCTGCTGATCCACTGTTCTTCACTGACTGTAGTATACCTCTTCTGACCTTGTGCATCTACCTGAGAGAAAGGCCACTCGGCGCGGACGACGTGATATTTCTTGGTGGAGAAGAATAGTATGGGCCACGAAAAGATCCACAGAAAGGTGAGATAAAAGACCCAGCAGATCCAGGTCGTCAGCCGCCAGTTGTTGAGGCGGCTGGAGGAGTAAATGTCGACTGCTCGGTCGGCCACGGGGAACTCAATGGCGAGGTGTCCTTTGTAATTGGTGCCTCTGATCAAACCCTCGAGACGGGACTTGAATAGTTCCTCGTTCATGCCAGTTACGGTACGACTCAGGCGGAATCTATAAGGAAACATTAGAAAAGACAGACGGGCAGCGACGTGCGATGCGCTTACACTTTGGTTCCTGTCGCCTTGGCACAATAGCGATGGCACCACTCCTTCAAGTCAGGCTTGTCGTGGCCAACCTCAATATTGCCCTTGGCTCCAGGCGCGCGTTTCTTGAGGACAGTGCCTCGGTGCGTCTTCTCGCCACCCTCTACAGTCGTGAGGCTCATCTCGTTGGGGCCATTCGGATCAAAGTTGGGCCACAGATAATTCTGCAGGCTGACCAGGATCCGGAAGTCGACCACCTCTTCGCGGTTCTTTTTCCCATCCTTGTCGCGCTTCGTTTCCTTGTGTGTGCCTGTGATGTGAATGTACGGCGACGGCGGGAGTGTCGCCATGTACTTGACCCAAGACTCGAGAAATTCGGGATCGGCGTCGGAGCGCTTGTCTTGCAGGTCAATTACTTCATTGGCGATGCGGGTGCGCTTGGCACCAATGCGCCGCGAAGTGCGTTCAATGTGGCTCTCAGGCGGGCTGACGCCATCGAAGAACCTATCGTCGTATCGGCGACTGGCCGTGCTGGCTTCAGGCTGGGCTGTAGGCCAAGTCGTGTCGGTGTCGCTGTAAGCAGGAGGAACATCAGCGACGTCGTCAGCGTCGTCGACATACGCGTCTCCAGCCGTCGTATGCATGGACAAAGCATCCGGATCGTCGCGGAAACCGCTGTCAGGCAAACTAGGACGGCCCATGATTGCAAAAGTCGATAGTCAAGGCACGCTGGGATGGTTGAATGAGGGCGTCGCGGACGGGGAAAAGACGGGATTAAATACAGCGTCAGCAGAGGGCGAAACTCGCTTGCTTTAAAGGCCCAAGCTCCAGGCAGCACAAGCGCTTATTTCTGCGAGTGCACGGCGCAGCTCAGTCGGCGATTGCCAAACAAGGCTACCTCTGGGCTAAGAAAAGGAGCTGAGATTCCAGCTCCGTACGGAGTAAGGGACTACTATTAAGCCGAAGTTGGCTCATGTTTCGCCTACGTTTCGTCTCATAACCACTATAACGGTAACCAATTCAGGTTCAATCATACTCCGTACTTTGGAAAGAATTGAATGGCAGAGGGCCGGGAGTGATTGAATTGAATTGAACTGAAGATCATGTGATCGAACCGGTGGTACATTATCTTATCTTGATCCTCTTATCTCATCTCTGCTTAGTCATCATCTCTGCAGTCTCTAGGGTAGCACATTTCATCAATCACTCTGTTTTTGTCACCCTCAACTGGGTATTTTATTTAATTTGATCCGTTATAATCAGAGTCAAATTGGACTGGTTGGAATTCTTGGGAATTTTATTAGACGAGAACTGAGCTCGATATGGCGCGGACAGATCACCATATCTGTCAAAATCTTGTTACACTTGACTGAACACAGACACTAATCCTGCAGAACGTGACTCAATTTCTGCGGTGTATACAACACGATATTACAGATTATAACCACCCAACTGTTTGAAGGGAGCCCCTGGCAATGGGTTCCAAGCCGCCAGACTTTATCATCACGATGATTTGGAAACATGCGGGGGGCATCTGTGACAGAAGCACGCTGCATTCCTCCTCGATTTCTCGCCATGCTTTCCATGGCCAGGGGCTTGATCGAGGCTCATTGCAAGATAAAGAATGGAGAGGCGAGCACAAAACTGAGTGACCTGTGGCCTAGAGAACTATTCCTCATGATATCTTCAAAGGAGCAGGATCGCGCAAGGTATTGAGAGGGTACTCATCGATAGTGTCAAGTCTGAAGCCACCATTATCATTGTCCATAGAGGCTTAACTCCCTGCTTTAGGATCATCCTCGACAAGGAAGCCCAGTTCCGCGTCAGCGGGTCTGGATTTATCGGCGAATCTAGATCTGTCACAGAACCTGCAGGCGGCGATCTGGGCGCTCGCACAGTTAACAAGGAAGACCCTATCACATTAAGAATTGATGGTGCTGTCGGGTAATCGTTCCTCGGTATCATCATCCCGAGTTGCGCCCGTGGGCAGATCGAAGCGTGCTCTGATCGAAAGAGTCGTCGATACAATCGTCGGATACTTTGCACCGATGATCGCTCTCCTTGCCATCGCAACTTGACCAGTCGGACCTGGTCTCGGCATCACTGGCCAACTTCCTCAAAACTATCGAGACACAAGTTGAGTCTGGCCATTCTAGTGCTTACAGATCCCTATTGACAAAGCGTTAGTTGAATTCCGCGAGGACAAGTCTTCAACAGGGTGACATTCAAGGGGACCCCCCAGAAGGGTATGAAAGCAACCCTTGTCATGGATGGTATGCCCTTACCCCTGAGACTAGAGACGGAAAACGAAGCATTCATGAGGGAGCATCGAATAATCTTTGACGATAACGCCCCATCAATCCACGGTTTTCCAGGGGGGCGGGCCAGGTGCGTTGTGTTCGTAGCTGCAAGAACTGCAGACGCCCCTGTCACCATTTCCCCCACGGTAGTCCCCCTGCGTCCCGAATCTGGCCCTGTGATCCGACGGACGATTTCCGGGGACAACCCCAAGTCAGCCTATTTGTGGCTTTTGAGGGGTATGGTGGAGCAGAGTCCGAGTTTGCTATCTGAGTCGTCGAGTTTGTCCTCATCAAGCCTAACTTCAACTCTCCCCCCTCGCTAATAGACTATCGCAGTGTATCGAGTCTAGTCTTTGTTGGCCTAGTATGTGTAATACAAAGTGCTCTTCCCATCGATACCGGAGTCCTTCATCCCACCAACACGACTAGATCTTATACGTGTCTGGAACCTGTCTGTGCTAGTCCAGTCACGGCGTTGAGCAACGTCAGCGTATGGGCTTCTGGAACGGGAGATCTGCGGACAAGGATTCAGGATTCTAGGCCACTTTGGGGATGGAATCAAGCCCTTGATGCACCAATGACTAGGTCGACTTACAGACTGACGGATTTCAAAGCAACTAGCGAGTGGCTTTCAGCCGCAGTTGGTCGCGGAATCTTCAACTAGCAAGACTAGTTTGGCAGGGGCTTCTACACTGACAAGCTTTTTTTTGTGGCTTATCACCGTGCTCTCTATTTAGCAGGGGTTAGCACGGCGGGGAGGAGTGAGAAGGGCCGTTATGCTAGCATCAGATCAGGTTCACGTTTCTATCGAAAATGGTGTAAGCGTTAAAGAAATTGGTGTGACCAACTTCCTGATTCTAAGTCAATTAATTCTGATATTGTAATGCCTTGTGATTTTGGCCCCTGGCTATCATCGAGTCCGTCCCAGCTTCGTCTCATGTGGACGGACGGGCAACGCTCGTGATCAACGGCCAGGGCTCTAGCGACTTATCGGCCCGACACCATTCCTGGTGCTCGCTCCTTCGCGCAAGCCAAAAAAGCACGACCATGGACGTCTCGTCACCTCGTTTGAACAAAAACCTGAACTGCTTTGAATATGATGCTTACAATAAATTCCAGATCGTTTTCTCGCCTGAAGAACTCGTATTGAGGCCGTTGAGCACACAAACAAGCGAACCAATCAAGCGGTACTACGAGTCATCGTCTTTCGGGCCGAACCAGGCCTGCACAATGCCTCACTTATCGGCCAAAATAAAAAGGCCGTTTTTTGCAGTCCGGTTTCGTGCTTCTCATAAACCTGGTGCATTATGCTATAAACGGACCGTTTGAGACGGATAGGGATGTGATTTCTTCTACGGCTGACAGGGACGAAAACGCGGCTTTTCATGGAACGTGTTGCGATGGCGAAAGAGGCAGGCGCATGTTTTTTTTTTGCGCCTCGCCGCACTCTACAGCCTGCCTGACAATTCTCTGAATGAATAAGTTGCTCCTATTCCAGCCAGATATTAGAGAAGGCGCTAATCGGGCACCGAAGCGCGCCTCTGAGACGGCCGGATCAATCTCTGATGATGTGTGGTTTAGTTCTCGAAAGAGGTAATTTTGGCCGACGGTTAGGGAAGTTCTATTGTTGTCTTCAACTTTGAGTATTTCATTTCCGTGGGAATTAACTTTGCGCAAATAAACTGCCTAATGATGGAAAAGCTGTTTTCACATCCAACACATGAAGCCGCGACGCGTTCCTGAACTCGCCATGCAAGCTTCATCGTACAAGTACTTATACGACGAGGCGTTACCATCTCCGCATCAAAAGCCACTCTTCTGGAAAACTTTGAATGTAAAGTCAGCAGATACTTTACAGTGTGCTGCTTATTTGACCTTCTAGCCGACCTGGAGCACTTTAGTTTTCTCACTGTGAGATTCTTCACCGTAGTAGAAGCCCCATGATAAATGGTCAATTCCGCCGCTTCCGCCCTTTACACACTGAGATGGAAGAGGCAAGCAACGGCGCTGGCTGAGTCAAGATACTTTGAGGCTGTCACTAGCTGCATGTTATCGGCCCGGCAAGGCGGGTCCAGAACCAACTAACCTTCAGCCGGCGCCAACGATCAAGTCCCCCAGATGTGGGAGCAAGGGGACGGACCGTTTAACCCCAGTACCTGCTGCTTTTGTTACCATCACAAGCTATTGCCATGTTAGGCCGGGGTTTGCGAGCAAGGTGGTCCCATTCTGATGCATAGTCCCGAGTCAAGCCTCTTCTCCCCCGCGTACTTCGCTTCTACGAAAATCAGGGGAAAACCAGGGGAAATGGCAGGTGACAGCTTTACTCTGGTACATTAGCTTCAAAACCAATTTCCCCTCGACGTTGGATGGGTTGCATGGATGAAGCCTGCTTGGTGCATAACATCGTGTTGCCCGGAGCTTGTCAAACTAAAAAAAATGTTGATCATCAACGTATCTTTTCTCCACCTTTTCATCTCGAGATTTCGAGATAATGTTCGGTTCAAATCCAAATGGGAGCAAAGACGATGTTGTTCTTATTCCCATCACTCCCAAGCCCGGCTTCTCACACAATGAATCGTCTGTTTCGGAGATCAACACCCCTGACGGAGAGCCGCTTGGGCGACTCCCTTCCAACGTCTATGCCGATGCCGTCAACAACCCGTTATGGTTTCCGCGTGGATCGACAAGCTCGGACGGCTCGGGCGCACGTGTCCGGCGCGGCCTAGCCGCCGAAAAAGAGTTGACCCTCTTCGGTTGCTGCCGAAAGTACCCCAAGGCCATCACGTGGTCACTGCTCCTCTTCCTTACAGTCGTGATGGAGTCCTTCGGCAAGACACTGATCCCAAGTTTCATGGCCTTTCCTGCCTTCAGACGCAGGTATGGCGAACCGAGACAGCCACTCGCCGATTCACCTGAAGACCAGGAATACGAGATCTCGGCGTTGTGGCAAATGGGCTTGCAGAACGCTGCCGTTGCTTGCGAGATCATCGGACTTCTTGCCCATGGATACATCTCGTATATAATCGGGTACCGCAAGATGATGATTGCTAGCCTGATCTGGCTATGTCTTGCAATACTTCCCGCATTCTTCTCTGTCAACATTTCCATGCTGTTAGCTTCCCAAGCTCTTTGTGGTGAGTTTAACCCTTGACCGGCGTCTTGACTTTTAGTTCTGACACTTCTGATACAAGGTCTATCATGGGGCGTCATCCAAACCTTGGCAGCAACATATGCTGCCGAAGTCGTGCCCTCAGTCGTCCGAGCTTACATCTTGAGTAATATTAATATGTGCTGGCTTATCGGCCAGTTAGTGTGTACTGGAATTATCCAATCTCTTGTCCACAATACGTCTGAATTGGCCTATCGACTTCCTTTCGCGTTGCAGTGGGCGTGGGTGGTCCCTATTCTTTTTGCTGTCTACTTTGCTCCGGAGAGTCCTTGTAAGTTTAATAATGCCCGAGTGTGCCAGTTTGGCCATTCTCTAATCTACTACCGCTAGGGTGGCTTTTTCGCCATGACCGGTTACCAGAAGCCCGACAATCCCTTCAGCGACTCACGAGCGATAATCTTAATATTGACGACACGATCGCCCTTATGCAACACATCAACTCGGTCGAAAAGAAACTCGGATATGGCGGTGCAAGCTTTTTAGACCTGTTCAAGGGATCCAATCGCCGCAGGACCGAGATCTCGTGCATGGTCTGGTCCTGTCAAGCTTTATGTGGCAGCGTATTGATCGGATACGCACCTTATTTCCTGGAGCAAGCAGGCTTCGAATCTTCCAAGTCACTCACTCTCACTACTGGAATGTACGGCCTTGGTATCTTTGGTGGAATGATATCGTGGTTCCTGTTGTCCGCTGTCGGTCGACGCAGGCTATACCTTGCTGGGCTGATAGCAGCAGTCATCATCCTCATCACAGGCGGCCTCATTGCCGTCTTTTTAGAGGGGCATCCTTCTATGAACTGGGCCCTTGGATCTCTCGTCATCTTGATGGCTTTTACTTACAACATGACCCTTGGCCCAACCTGCTACGTCATTGTAGCCGAGATCCCCTCAACACGTCTGAGGGTCAAGACGGTCGCCCTCGCAAGGATAGCGTACAATATTTTCACCATCATCAACAACGTTCTCACGCCACAATTCTTGAACTCAACCGCATGGAGCCTCGGTGGCAAGACTTGTCTCATCTGTGCCTCAACAGCTTTCCTATGTCTTGTCTGGTGTTACTTCCGCTTGCCCGAAACAAAGGAGTTGTCGTATCTGGAGTTGGATCTGCTTTTCGATAAGGGGGCTCCCACAGCCAAGTTCAAGGAGTTACAGGAGAGGTTGGCTAATACTGCGTACATGTCTATGTCGAGGGCAGAGCGTCTGAGGAATACCTGGCATGGGTGGCTTGCTTATTCGTGAGGCACGGGGTTTCGCCTGTACATTATACTACCTTTTGCTTTACTCCAACATACTCACATCGGGGCTTCAAGTCCCAGATAATAATACAACCATCTTATCTGCACCGTGGTTCACAAGTCACATTCACGATAGACTTTCCTACAGGGCTGGTACAAAGAAATACTTTATGCATGAAACAATGACCAAGGTTGTGCCCGGCGTGTTTCCAATGAAGGCTAACACGAGTACCTATAGTGGCGCTCAATTACTTCGCCAACACTTGTTCCACGATATCATCAAGACTCTCTTGTGGAACGCCCAACAGGTCATTCTCAAGCAGACCTCTTGCCTTGAGATTAGCCCCGTACTCGGGTTTCATGACAGACGCTAGCCCAAGACGGCCCGTAGCCATGAACTGAGCCATCCTATCGGTGGCAGTCGCGACAATTTGCTGCTGTTTTGGTATCTCTTCGTCGGTGTTGATGTTGGTGAAGGCCCATCCATCTTTGCCGACCACCTTTTGCTCCGCGGCTAACAAGTCGTTCAGCGATAACTCAGTAGACGAGACGTAAACAGTTCGATTCTTGGTCTCTTCGGGCTTGGACAGGACACCTGCGACAGCTAGGCCGATGGATTCACGAGTCGTGGCAGTGAAGCGCGCATTGCCGTCGTCCCAGATCTCGGCCGTCTTGTTCTTGGGGTCGATACCGAAGAAGTTTACCTGCATGCAACTACGCACATCCTTCAAGTCAGTGCCCCGAGTTGGATTAGAAAGGAGGGGCTGTTTGTGGTGTGCACTTACAAATCCAGAAATGCGCCACAAGATACGTCAGTCCAAGACCAGCCGGGCTGCTCCAGCGTCTTCAGATCGGCAATCATCTCCGTCTTGGTCTTGGCAACGGGGAAAAAGGAGTTGACATGTTCATTGCTGGGTGCCCCGAAGCCTGATGGGATCAATCGTTTGACGCCAGCCTTGATGCTCGCCCTGACTAGCGCGCCGTGGTGCTCGGATGCGAAGCTAATTACTAGCACTACGGCATCGTAGCCACGGAAAGTCTCGACCATCTCTTCATCTGGATAGCCATCTGTGACTTTGACGACTTTGGTGTTAGCATCGAAGGTAGCTGTTGAGTTCTTGCGTGTAATTGCGGTAACGTCAAAGCCGGCCTTGCTGTCCTGTAGAGCTTTGAGGATGAAAGGGCCCAGGCGACCGGAAGCCTTGATCCCGTAGACAGATAATGTCAGTCAACTTATGCAACCTAGTCAAAGACGTGTGTCTGAACTTACACCGACAACAGCAATCTTCTTCAGGGCAGACGACATGATTCCGTTTATTCAAGGTAAGAGTTGGGTTAGTTCGAGCTTGTTAGAGATTCTCTTTGACTTTTTCTTGTCTTAGAAGTAACAAATGCGGTTTACTTAGATCTCTGCCCGTCAGGGCAGCTAGATTTATAGCTGGTTATCCGTCTCACATCGAGCATAGGGCTGTTCGGAAACATCTACCTAGGCTGACGTGAGACCGGAGACATTGCCCGGACACATATCTGTTCAACGTATGAATCGCTTTGTTGTCGATCTTAGCGCAAAGCTTTTAAAGGAGGATTATGAAGCTATCCTAATAAGGTTGAGAAGTGAATCCTATCCCTTCGAGTGTGGACTTGTGGGGCGTATCCGAACCAATAAAGAAATGACGATAGAGAATTATCTGATAAGTCAGTCGAAACTAATAACCTCCCTCAGCTTCTGCAACCCTAACGATAGTCACAAAGTATCATACTTTTGGGGTTAGCGATTCATCGTGTTCAGCCTAACGAATTGCACAAGCAAGGAGCACACGGGCTGCCAAGGCATGTGAGGCCATGTAATTTCTTTCTGAACCCCATCCTTATAACCATGCCGTTTCTTTTCTTACATAATACCTGAGTCTTCCTCTCGCTGACCCTGCCATTAGGACTGGGTTCCAGCTGTTACAATACATCGTGTAGTTCTCGAATGAACCAATCGTATCCGCTCGTAATCTTCTGCCCGTAAAGGTAGTGGCGCCCGGCTATACTAAAGTGAAGTTGCACTCCGTAAGGCTGGTCCCAGAATCCCCTTTGCAGCTCATCTCCCATTGTGCCGTCTCTCTTGAGGTTCTGGATGAACCAGAGGTTTGTCTTCTGGTCTTGGCCGTAGAAATATTGATTAAGGCCAATGCGATAGGGAAACTGCACCTTGTATGAATTATCCCACACGCCATCATCAATCTTGTCGATATTTAGGTGGCGATGGTCAAATCCAGTAGTAAACCAGCTCTTGGTCTTTTGGTGCTGTCCGTAAAAGAAGACATCGTTTGCAATTACATATGGGAATAGCACCTCGCAGGGTTCTTTCTGGCCAGACGCAGTTGCTCGACGACCTATTTGACCGCCAGCCATGAGGTCCCGGATAAACCAGTGCCCTGTATCCGGCTTCTGGGCGTAAAAATGCGGGTAGCCGTCGATGGAATATGGAAACCGTGCTTCGTGTCCGTTGGACCACCAGCCGTGCTGCGTTGTACGAGACATTTTGCCGCCCTCTACAATTTCCTTAATAAACCACTTGTTGGTGTCGGGGTTTTGCGCGTAGAAGTAGACATGGCCTGCAATCGTGAAGGGCCAGTGAATGGAAAAACCACTGAGTAAAGTGCCGTTCTGGGTCTGGCAACCCATGATGCCGCCAGGGAGAAGTTCCCGGATAAACCAGTTTGTCGTAACTGGATTATGTCCGTACAAGAAGTGCCGTCCCCCGACAGAAAATGGAAATGACACGGCGTAAGGCTCGTCCTGAAAGCCCTTGGCGGTGATGGCACCCATTGGTACCGGCACGGTTTCGTATTTGGCGCGAACTCCACGCTTGTCGAGGCTTGATAGCTCATTCCAGCTTTTCGGGCCGAGCTTCATCTCGGTATCAGCTTTCCAGCGCATCGTCCAAGTTTCTTTATTGCGCGGAAAACCTCCCCAGCCCGTGGCTGGGGCAGGATTATGCATGATGGAATGCGGATCGTAGGCCGTCAGGTTCTGACTATCTTGCAAGTTGAATTGTGGATTGCGGTCCCCGAACCAGATGTTCTGCCATTGAATGATAACATGCTCGTCTCGATCTTTGCGGCATTGCTCATCCAGCAAGCCCAGAGTGTGGCCCAATTCGTGCAGTGGTTTGAATCCAACACCCACAAAAACACTCTGTGATCCGCCCTGCATCCCAATTGAGCTGGTTTTGGAATTGAATGCCTCGTGCCGAACAACCAGATAGTCAACCTCTCTGCGGCGGGGGACGAAGGACACGCCACAGGCCCTTTCCCACACATTCATTGCCTTTCGCACTGGACCTGGATCTGGAAACCCGGGCTCGAACTCGTAAGGAATGCGCCTGAACCTCCATGGTGTTCCGGGTCCAGCCCAGGCAAAAGCAACCATGACGGGCCTGTCACTAAGAAAGAATGTACTAGGTAGCCAGCTGTCGGTTGAAGAGTGGGTATGCTCCGATCATCCGCCGAGGAGCCCAGCACGAAAAAGAATGAACAAGCGAAAATGAACTGATTTGCTGTGGTGATGAAGATGCTCCATTCTGGTATGTCTCTCAGCGGGGCAGCCTGATTCTATCTAAGGACAAGGTGGTGTGGCTAGAGCTGCATGTGGCTGGGTTCTCGTGCGCCACCAGTGCCTGCAACAGAATTTATGCAGCCAGGATTCCTGCCATTCACTTTGGCGGTGATAGCACGAGGTGTCATGCCTTGTCTATGGTTCCTACTTCTGAACATGGACTTTGGTAGTGGACTGGTGGTGCCGCTTGATACAGGCTAAACCCATTTAAGAAGTTGTAAGAGATCAAGAAGCGCTAAGCCAAGAGCACAAATGCTTATAAGCCGCCACAGCTCCGTTGAATCCGTGTCAATAGAGCTTAACGCAAATTGCGTCCACACTCAAAGTCTGAGAAATGGCCCTTCGACTCTCGACTCGAATCTCTATCCGATGGAGCGATGAAGCTCCCTCCGAGCCCACCGACACCGTAGTCCTCAGCGTCGGCTCGTATTTTATGGATCTACGCATTAAAAAGGCAGATAGATATATCGACTGGGCTTTCGCTGGTATCAGAGAGATCGTCTCACAAGAACCCTATATGTCTATTGACCAAGCTGAGGAGCACGATAAATACTCATGCGGCCCTCAGTACATTGCAAATGGCACCATCTGATCGACTCGAGACTTTTATTCGATTCAGATGAAGGGGAATTCCAGAAACTACCTAATGGCGATGACTTAGAGACAGGTTCCATGCCCTACCCAGAGAAAGACAACCAAGTCACGCCTTGCGAGGAGGTGTGGAGAGAGCTTCGGCCCAAGCATGGCATGGAACGAGGCTGGATCCTTCAAGGGCGATCTGGCGACGACAACATCTTTCTGGGTAAGTTTGGCGGCGTCTATCTTGCTATGCTGCAGGAAAAGAATGGGCCATTCAGTACTTTGAAGGAGGAGCTGCAGGATGTTCAAGGCCAATTGCAGTGGGAAGAAAAGTCTCGCTCAGGCAGTGGTACCATGCTATCTCTCAAGAAAATAGGTACTGTCTTTGTTCCAGGAGAGGAGAGTTGGCAGGTTGGGGAGGAGGTCATCATCGATGGACAAGTCTACCACGTTCGTGCGGTTCAAACGTGCGGTTCGAAGAACAGTTTCGGAGTGTCACGAACTGCACGATTGTAACAAGGAAACAGACCTAAAAATACATGATGAATTCGAAAATATCGTTAAGCTTGTATCTAGATTTGGCTATTACTACTCCTCTTGTATGCCCGCATCTCTTAGGAGTTTGTTGAATCTTCGTTGGTAGGCTAGTTTTCCTGCTTCTTCGGATAAAAGTGCTTTTCTGGCAGAAATTTGCGTGTTGTTTGTGTCTTCAAACTTTACCGTAGCCAATTCCTGAGGTCTGCATCGGACATATGTGTTGAGCTGGTTGGATTTTGTCAAGTAGATTCCAACACTTTTGGGTGGGTGTCGACTCCCATCCTCTCCAACGTGAAGCACACTATCTTCATGGGATGCGAGTCCCTGCGCAGCTTCCTCTGATCTCAGGAGATGCCCTCTAATGGCCAGGGTCTTACTAGTGACTGCTAGATCGGTTTAGAAACTCCAATCCCGCTCTTGGAGCTCGGAACAATGGGCGAACTCGGCGGGCGAGGAGGCAAATAAGCCCCGAAGCTGGTCTTGTTTTTCAGGGTCCTGTTTCCAGGCAAAGAGACTGAGATCGTGGTACTCTTTGGCAATTTCTTCTTGCAGGCGAAGGAAGGCTTTGTTACCTTCTCCGTAGAGTAGAGGCATGTTAACATTGAAGATACCAAGGAGACAATATGCTAAATCCTCAACCTTGGTGGTCTGTCTTTTCGCTGCCCAGGACATCTTTTGCGCAAATGAGGCCTCGTGGAAGCAGGGTTCATAAACCAGCACTTTGACAGAAATGCCAGTAATTTCAGCTAGAATTCTGACGAAGTCCCAGTCAGACTTTGTTCCGACGAGGTTCCAGTCCTGGTCGAAAAAGACAACCCGGTCGGGGGCGATCAACTCTTGGAGAGCCCAACCTCTCGTAAACCACCTGCATGACCACATCTTCTTCTTGAACCGCTCTTTGGCTGCGGCCGTCAATTTCCTATGGCTGATTGACAAAGACTCATTTGCATCCCAGTCGACGGATAGGTCGGATAGATAGGCGTAGCACACAGACGCTTGCTTGTACCACATAAACATGGAGTTTATGGCCTCACTAAGCTCTGCGCTACTTCTCTTGTCGATGCAGCAGGTATCTACCCAGGCATAGGGGATGCTGGAACGACGCGCTTCCTCGCAAGTCAACTCAATCTTTTTCCATCCAGCCTTACTACTCGCATGAGAGACGTCCCCCATATCTCGGAAAAGCACTTCATCCTTTTCCCATGTATGTGGCAGGATGGCATAATTTGATGGTGGAGTGACGAATTCTTCCAGTTGTAGTGTCTCGGTGTTGATAAGCCACATGCTTCGTCGTTGGACGAGCAGGGCTATCGGGGCTCGGCATGGCTTGTGCCTTGAGCCAGTTGTCTTGAACACCGAAGACTGTGTGCGATTTATGATTCGACAAGATGGTCGCAAGGCAAACATAATAAGATGGGAGTAAGATCGATTGAAGGACAGGATTATCTGGACGCGGCAATTCCCCGTGCTTCGGCATCATGACCAATGCCGACATGCAGCAGTCACGTGGTACAAATGACCGCATGCTTCAGGATCCAGCGTTTAGTAAACAACGTGCTTATCTGGGAGGGCCACCGACTAAGGAAAGAGGCCCAGTCTTATAACCTTGCAATGAAAGTTGGAGGTGTTCCAAGTAGTAAAGGACGCTCGTATGCAACCCGAATATTGACTTGAACCTGCTCTTTGTCTCACCCACCCCCAAGTAGTTGCAGCTCGCAACAGAGCCGACAGTAAGGTCGAGTTTAGCGAACAGCACTTGCGATACGCTCTGGCCTCCAAACTATTGGGTCGTAGGTAATTCCGTGGAACTCAGAATGCTGCGGCTTTCTCAACGAGTCTAGCAAAAGCCAGCCAATGTGAAAGCCCCCGTTATCATCACAGTTCTGCCCGGCTGCTGGTTTGTTCACAATAACACCAGACTAGTCCCAGGAACTCAGAACACTGCGGTTATCTCACGGGCCTGTTCAGAGCTAGGTCCGTGAGTACCACTGCCATCACTGTTCCCGACCGCACTGTGTTTCAACTGCCCCCTGACCCCAACACTAGCACTTTGGTCGGATCTTATAATAGTGCTGCAGCCCCCGAACCCTGGAGGGCGTGTTACAAGGCAATTTCACTGAGGTGAACGTTTCAGTGATGGGACCAGTTGCCTGACGATGGTTGCGGGTCTTGTCTGTGTGAAGTCAATTTCACACGATTGATCTGAGGGAAAGTATGGCCGGGTTTCTGGCCGGATTTTGGCCCATTATATACCCAAGCCCCATCTTAACACGTTTTCTTTGTTTGACTTTTTTGTTGAAACCAAATGTGTAATGCAGCGCAAATGTGTAAGAGTTGAGCGCTGTATGCACACGTGAAGCCAAACTCATCCCTGGTAGCCCACTAGGAAACGGCACTTCTCAACAGAACGGACACCCTGGAATAACACAGCTAGGGAAATAAAATGTAACTACCTTTCTGGTATCCAGCTTGCCACGAGTCTATTATAAGACGGCATCTTTGGGCCTGGGCAGAATGGTCTCTGCCTCTAGACGTGAAAGTTTTGGTCGTATGTGGTGGAGTTCGATAGACTTTGTGACTCCAGTCACTCATCATGAATACCTTTACCTGCACAGCATGATGTAGATAACGAGAATCCACAGTGCTACTAAAAGGGCGTCGATCGCGAGGAGTTTGACGACCTCAAGAAGGTTCCCAAAACTCTACTACTAAACGAGAGCCTGACCGAGATCTTTCTCTCACCTCAAGCCACAAATCCTAACACAGGAATCCTAGTCAACGAGATTCCCCTGTATTCCCAGAGCCAGGTCCGTCAACTCCTAGAGCACCATAGCACCCTTAAGGAGGTAGCGAAGGTGGTTCAACTAGCTCAGCAGATTCTCGACCAACCCTCTAAGCAAGACGAGAGCCTCTTTTCCCCTTGTTCTAGATTGTCTTCTAGTAAGCTTGCAAAGGATTTGGCAAGGTAAACGGGCATTCAACAGAGGTTGTCAATGATTGCTGAGTAGACAGTAAAGCTATGCCAGGTTTCAAAATGGATATTGATAAATGCCAAGAATGGAAGATTGGTGTATATGTAGAGTTAGGAAGCTCTATACAAGCGTTTAAAGAATTGTAATAATTAATTTTATGTATTAAAACCGCAGTAGCAGCCAATCTTAATCTCATGGCGATTTGAGTCATACGTCACCAGCATCACACCCATATTATGAGTGATTACACTTCATTGAGCGAGCTTACAACCTAGAACCGGAATTCAGTATCCTCTGTATGCCCCATCATAGCCTGCCGCAGCCCGATCGTCAACCCTCTCATAACCACCAGGCAACTCAACAAGATTCTGCTCATGCATCTCATATGTCGGCTCCTTAGGTTTCGCTGGACTGCTATCCAGCATTGGCACCGAAGGCTTTCCGTTGTTTTTCCTTCGTCGCATCACAAGGAATGCGAGAAGCCCTATTGCTCCAACCCCGCCAATGATAGATCCGACCGCGATCCCGGCCTTGGCGCCGGTGCTGAGGGAGGCGCCTGTCGACGAGGCTGTCGATGAGGGTGTCGACTCGGATGTTGACTCGGATGCCGACTCGGATGTCGATGAGGTTGTCGAATAGCAGGAACCGAATTCGGATTGGCAGCCCGTTCCACAGTAGCCTAGAGAGCAGAGTCAGCATTGCTGGATTGTCCAAGAGATACACATCCCTTGCGTGGGTTCACTTACTCGAGTTCCCGCCACAGTACCCCCTTTCCGAACAGCAATCGCCAAACTCGCTGTCTAAGCAGACGGCCTTGATATCGGAATTGGACCCGCAGTTTCCGTCAATAGAAATAGCACCAAGGCTCGTTGATGACGCCGCCGTCGCAGTTGAAGTCTTGTCACTCGTTGCGGTGGTCGTGGAGTCCTCGTCGTCGACGGATGAACAAGTACCGAATTCACTCTGGCATCTGTTCATGTCCCGATGTCAGCGACGTCTCAAAGAGTTTTGACCTCTAAACTGCACTCACCCGGTACCACAATAGGTGGAATTCTTGCCACAGTACCCCTTTGCCGAACAGCAGTCTCCATACGTGCTCCCTTCACATGTGATATTGCTTGTCGAGGTCGCACCACATGATCCTGAAGTACTCACAAGCTGCCCATCAGCCGCCGACGAGCAGGTGCCAAACGCATCTTGGCAGCCCTCGGCGCAGTATGCTGAAGTCTTGCCGCAGAAGCCCTTTTCTGAGCAGCAGTTACCAAAAGTGGATGTGAGGCATGTCGCGTTAGTCTCGGAATTAGAACCACAGTTGCCGTCTTTGCTAGTGGGGTTTGTGTCTGCGCGCGGTAGGAGAAGAGGCTTTGAGCTGGGACCAGTCAGGGGTAGTTCAGGCTGGGCAGGGGATCCGGGACCTTACAATCCAAAGTCTTGAAGGAACGCGGCCGAGGCTAGAGAGAATATACACAGAAAATACAGCCGGGAAAGCTCCATGGCGGCGATGAGTCGCTTGCTTGGTGCTGGCAAGGCAAACTACGCAGAAGGATTCCCCTCCGGCGTCCTAGCAGGGCACAATGCCTTTATGTGGGCTCACCCTTCAAAACGACCCTGGCAGAAGTCCGAGGCTAATTTGATAATCTACTTGGCCCACTCCGCCGCCCCCAAGCTTCATGTGCCCCAAATGGGGCTAGGCCGAAGTATAACAACAACACATGTAATATACTCCACCCCCGAGGGAACATGAGCGGGTCGACCCGCCCCGGTAACGCCACCATTCGAGTCTTGCTCCGTGTTTACAAATGAGTAGTGTTGCTTGATCCTTCAAGATAAAATGCCAGCTTCGAGTTAATTTACTCATCAGATGGTTGACAGGAAGCCCAAATGTTGCTGTCATATCATGTTGTGTCTGTCCTGTCCCGGCTTGCCGAGCCGACTAAGCTAAGAATGGGCCTATTTTTCACGCTCAACTGAGAATGGACACTCGTGTCAGCGGCAAGGTCATGGTTGCTAAATCACGGCGCAGAAGGCGCCTAGCTCTTCTTAGCCATTGCGCCGCCTGCTCAACTCAGGAGAGCCCTACAAGAGACCAATTACATGGCAAGGGTAACCTCTTCCGTGGCCCTGAAAGATTGGCGCATGCTTACGGTGGAGAAAGAAGGCTGAGGTCGGACTCTCGGAGCTCCATAACCACCAATCAAAGCAAATGATGAACGGCTACTTTTGGACCTTTTGCACCCCAAGCGCTTCCAGCGCGGCAGTGCTCTTTACCGGCAGCGATCGCCCTACGAACTAAATGAGCAGGCTCGCGGCACATGAAACAATTCAAGATCTTGGTGTCAGCGTTATTTTAGATGTGGAGATCAACGTTTATTAGGGCTTAGTGCCTAGACGCTCAGATGTCACCGAGTCCGACGGGGTGACTGGGGCTATGCCGACTGGAATGGGACATATAATAAGCTTAAGGAGATTCGCGGATAGCACTCAGATTTCCTGTTCCCGGTTCAAGTATTTTCGACCATGTTAGTTTCTTTCACTCATGTCGTCGGCCATCTGGCCCTGGTTCTTGGACTTGTTAATAGTGTCCTCGCCCAGTGCGGTCCTGACAACGATGGAGCGCGCTGCCCCTTGAACGTTTGTTGTTCGTCGGCCGGATACTGCGGAACAGCGAGTGTGTACTGCGGAGACGGCTGTCAGTCAGAGTACGGGAGCTGCTCTGAACCTACAGTCCCTTCTTGTGACGGCAAGTCGGCGACCAACGGCCGCCGCGTTGGATACTGGCGCGTAAAGCAGGCGTGGGAACGGTCTTGCGATGTCGTTCTTCCCTCCCAGATCCACACCAACGGGTTAACCCATCTGATCTTGGCGTTTGCCCAATTCGACTCCAGCAGCTTCGAAGTGGTCGCCACAGACTCTCAAGACGTCGACTACTATAAGCAGTTCACCGCTTTGCAGAGCAGCTCACTGCAAACTTGGATTGCCATCGGTGGCGGCAGTTTCTCTACCGAAGCTTGGACTTCCATGGCGGCCTCATCCAGCTCCCGATCTGCCTTCATCTCGTCTCTCAAGTCCTTCATGGAGACCAATGGTTTCCAAGGTGTTGACCTGGACTGGGAATTTCCAGCAACCTCGGATGCGGAGAACCTTGTCGCCCTCGTCCGGGAGCTCCGAGAGGCCTTCGGAAAAGATTATGGCATCTCAGCGGCAGTGCCAGCGGACTGGGGTAGCATCCAAGGCTTCAACCCTGCCGGTATGGCCAAATACATCGACTTCTTCAACTTCATGGCCTACGATTTGCACGGCTGGGGGATTGATTCCGGATCGGCAAAGAATGTTGTGACCTACCAGGCCAGCATCACTGATATCGCCAACGATCTTCTACCGCTGTGGGCGAACCAGACGGATCCATCGCTCGTCAACCTCGGTATCCCCCTGTACGGCCGCGGGTATACCCTCTCCGACTCTAGCTGCAAAACCGCTGGCTGTGCTGCGTCGGGGCCCAGTGAAGAGGGTTCTTGCGTCAAAGATCCGACAGGCGTCATGGTGTCAAGTGATATCAAAAAGGCCATATCGGACAACAAAGCCACCGTCGAGCTTGACAGCACCGCCATGCAGAAGTATGCGACCTGGGACGATCAGTGGATAGGCTATGACGACGCTGATACGTTGGCACTGAAGCTGGGATGGGCTGATGGAAAGTGCTTGGGCGGCGCTGTGTTCTGGGCCCTCGATAACAACGGCGGCGCATGGGATGGTAAAAGAAGCCCCTGCAAGGCGTAAGGACTTGCGGCATCTACCTACTGCAAAGACTTTCATAGCATGTCCTAATAGTGTAATATTACTCTCGCCTTCCGCAGCATTAAGGAAGAGTTACCTTCAAAGATCGCTCTTGGCTACGAGGGGACAGGGATTCCATGATTGCCAGGCCCAGTGTGCCCAACCCAAGTCCCAGTGGCCGGGGGGGTGTATGTACAACCTCCTCTATTCATGGGCCTTAGCCGTTAGCAGAAGTCCTTCGGTCAGCTACGTCATTTGATCTGATGTTGGTCGAGAGGAGCTAATGGAATATAGATCTATAAATGCCAGCTCGCAAACCAGCCTTCAGCCCCTGTCTACCTAAGAACCCAGATTTAACATCACTAGGCCTTTCTGAACTAAGATTTCTTCGATTCTGCTTCGAGATGATCTAGGGCTCGACTGAAAAATCTTTTTCTGTGCCTGGTCAAAAAAAGAAAGGTAGTTAGCTTTTGGCCGAGGTCGGCGATGCGAAGCGAGGAAACAGGATCTGGTCTAGCTGTTCATCCGTTTGATAAAGGTGACTATCGACTGAGGGGAGTATCCTTTAAATCGAACAGGAGGCTCGCGACATCGAGAGGGTTTCGAGTATTTTGGTCCCGGCATGAGTTGGCATAGTTGTTTTGACAGTTTATACGAACCGGAAGCCGGGAGAATGTTGGGAGTTGCGCTGCTATTTTCTTGGTTCCCGCGGTTGCGGTTATGGTTGGGTATGTGGCGAGCAGCCAGAATGGAGCAGAAGGTAGATCTATTTATCTTAATTTAAGAGGCAAGCTATTATCTTGCAAATTAGATAAAGTTAGCGAGGTAGGATGATTCTGGCGATGTAGCTAGAAACACTATAGTTAAGGTTATTTCCTTGTATAGCAGTGAGCTGACTGAGATGTTCTATCTTGTATAGTATACCAACTAACTTGGAGACGGAATTCAAGCATACTAAAATCAATTTCCGTTTCTAAAGCTTAATTCTTACCTTAGAAAGACAGGGAATTAAAAGGTAAAAAAAATCAGTTTTACCCGAGAAGCTTTTTGAGTTGCTCCAATGCCACGCGCACACGCCTTCTTTAGATAATATAGCCTCTCTGGCTGCATCGCCATAAGAGTCATCCTGGCGCCAACCTTGTTCGACGAGAATCCTCCAGATCGAACGTAAAAAGGTGCTTTCTGCTCCTATTCTGGGCGCCCATTACACAACACAATCACACTTCTGGCCTTATTTGAAGTCACACATCTTGATCAGCTTCTGCACCCTCTTCGGCTGCCCACAACACACAAACATAAACCCATCGACTCGACCTTTTCCTGGATTTTTACAGACAGCCGCCGATATCACGCGAAATGGCTCCTATTTTCCATCAGTTTTCAAGACTGCCAGCCGAGCTTCGGATGCAGATTTGGGAGGAAGCGTGTTTTCCGCGGCACTTGCTTGGTATACACTACTTCGCTCTTGATGAGCGCAAAGAGCTCATCTTCAACCCTTCCAGCTACCTCAGCAAAAGATCAGCCTCCTGCTGGGATGGCGGCCTTTGGATGGCTTGTAAGGAGTCAAGGGCAGTTGTCGGGAACCACTCCCAGATCGAAAAGTGGAATAAGGTTCGATTGAGGGCTGATCGCGAATGCAAAAACCCAGGACGTTTGGTGGGCAAAGAAGAGGCTATACCAGGAGTGGTTGCTACTCAAGAGGGCCACGAGGCGCGGCACCTCATGGTTTACCCTTCTCAGGATATCTTCTGCGTCACTGCCAATAATACTAACTGGGAGTCGCTACTGAGCTCATGGGGTCATGGCCTCTATCTAGCGGTTCCGTTTCTTGACCCAGTAACTGGCCCTTAGACGTCAAGAATATTGCCCTCGAATTTGAGCCCAGCTGGATCCTTGACTTCCCACGCGATTTATTCGACCTCAACGATGGCAAATCTTCTCGGGGCTTCCTGGCGCAGGTACTCATTAATATGGCGCTTAGTCACTCATGGAGCGCCGTGTTCTGGCTTATCGACAAGAGCGCTCGATGGCGAGCAAGACCAGATCGAGATATCAGCACAGTGTTCTCCGATTCTGACGGGGAGTATGTTGAGATTGATTGGAGCGAGATTTATTCGGGTGGAGAGGATGAGAGCGACATCCGATCCGACGGAGACTACGAGAGCAAGATTCAATCCGATGCAGAGTGTGAGAGTCCCATCGTGCAATTTATCAACAAGCTGGCCGAGTTTGACGAGCAGATCTGGCTCCTTCTTATAGACGGCCTCATCGTTTGGGGGGACATTGAAGCCAGCGATTGGTGGAGGTATACATTCTCGATAAAGGAGTCTATTAGACTTCTCGTTCGCCGAGATAATCAAGTGACTGGACACTTGGACTAATGGGTGGTGACATGGCGGTATGTAGAGAATAGAAGTACTCGGCTGGTAAGGTGCTTTGATTCATTATTGGCGTGATTCTTTTTCCGCAGGCAAAGGGTTCACCTACAGCATCAACGAACACAGTTTTCACACATCAGAAGCATTTCGAGAACTCAACTTTGCATGATACCAACTGGCATAGTGCTTAACGATGTGTCAAAGTGCTCAGTGAGTCCCAGCGCCTGCAATTTAACGTTTCTTTCTTTCTTTTCTCCTTAAGGTTGAGAACAAGTCCATGCCAAACTACCTACGCACGAGAAGAGTCAGACAGTTTGGTACCGACTGTCTTGCAAATTCGAGTGTCTCAAGCTAGGGGAGTCGCCGACATCACTTTCTAGCTCGCAGTTTGCCTAGGGATCCTTGGTCAAAAAATGCCTTCATGGTAGCTCACCAATGCTACTCACTTCGATACTTTCCGCTCTGACGTGGAGAAAAGACCTGCCCCAGCCATTGTCGCGACACATTACATCATGAAAACGCACTTAATAGTTGGTAATCCCAAGTCTATCAGGGATAGCAAGGGGATTATGACATGTATTTATCAAAACGAGCTCAGCCACTTCTAGCCTTTGACCTCGGATTCAGCTACTAGGAGTAGTGAGGTAACTAAGAATATATGGCAAATAGTTGCCGACCCTAGTATACACTCCAGGGAAATCAGCAAGAGCACACTCTATGCCCCACGAGGCAATTCCAATCAAAACGCCAGTCTCTACATCAATAATAGGACCTCCACTGTCTCCGTTGCAGGCATCTTTGCCACCTTTATCTGAACCAGCGCAAACCATATTATCCGTCACGAACAAAGGGGGGTTGTTCTTGAGATACTGTTTCTGACAGCGCTGGCGAGATACGACAGAGACTGAGACCTTCTTGAGCTCCCTCGTAGCGGGACCGCCAAACTCTAAGTCACCCCTGTCTTGTGAGTTAGCTTTGCCTCGATATCATGATTCATCTGAGGTGTTAGTCCGATACGTACCAGCCAGCTGTCGTTGCCGTAGAATTAGGTACGGGATCTGAACAGTGTTTCGGAAGAGTGGCGTAGCCAATCACCGCGGTGTCCTCGATTGGGGACGCCAGGCGCACTATCGCGATATCGTTGTCGGCGTTAGAAGAATTGTAGCTAGGGTGCACGTTGAAGAAAGAAACATTAACTTTCTGACCACCAGCGTCCCAATTCTATATCACCCTTAGTTCTAGGTCATTTTGCGGCGGGAATCGGGACTGTCCGAGACAGTAGAGTGATCTAGTTCACTTACGAGGCTTCCGGCGCGGACCTGAAAATCCGAAGCATTGCGACCGGCAACACAATGGGCTGCTGTTAAGACCGTCCTGGAGTCCAACAGCGAGCCACCACACCAGGCACTGCCATACTGCAAGAGACTGACAAGATAAGGAAAGTCTCCAAGCCTGGCATCTTGTCCGCCCACGATCGCTGGTGCCTTCAATGAGATTGACACAGGCTCCGTAGGCACTGCCTTGGACAAAACAGACAGGGCCAGTACAAGCGCGAGTGCGAACATCAGAGCCATCTCAAAGGTTGAGACGAATAATTATGTCTTGATAAATTATGGGAACATACGCAAGAGAAGATTCGATGATTATCTTTTGCATGATGCGCCTTTATATGACTTGAACAGGGCGATATTCTTACGATTCAATAGTCAAGATCTCGGAACTCAATAATTCCCCTTTGTTCGATTATTGGCATGTAGCTGCCCTTGCGGATGTTAGGACGAAGGGCTGGGGGTGTCTGGGGG
>JAADYS010000956.1:0-46277 GCA_012931995.1 Fusarium albosuccineum | reverse complement strand
TGGGGACCGATGCGTAATCGGGCTCGGTCCTTGGATTCTTCTAAGAGATGGCTGTGATTGGGGAAAATTTGTGGGGTACACGTGACGTAACCGCGAGGGTCGTGACAAGCAGCTACTACCTAGTAAGGCTCGGGCTCGTAAGACCCTTTGGCGCTAGCTGCTACCACGCCGTAGAGGTCTCTTGCGAGGTGCCAGGCTCGTCGGTAGGTTTATTCGGTTACGATAGCTTACGTGAGGGTAACTTCTCTTAACCCCTTAACGTAGTAGCTAGAGCCCTATTAGGCTTATGGCTATAATAGCTACAAAAGTAGCCTACAAATTTGACCTTACCCTAACGCAGCGCTAATAGTAGCCACTAAGGAAAAAATTTTATAAGGGAGAGTTATAAATCAAAAGAGCATAGGAACCGCAAAGCAGGTGTAGGGTAGCCCTGGCCTTCACCATAAACAACCTCACAGCCTATTACCGCTCTTATCAGTTTGCCAGTTTGTCTGATATATGTCACATCCTGGATGGTTCTCTCTTTTCTGCCGATAATCTTCACTGTATGCGCATCTATTAATTGCAACATGGGTTGACGACCCAAGTACTTGACAAAACTAAGCTAACGAGCAGGCAAACTCTGCCTTCTCCCACCCCGGAGTCCCTATCATGATCTTCTTCAAACCAGATTTTACAAGTGCAAACAGTGGTACCGACAACTTCTGCGACCTTTCCCTAGAGTGTGGACTTAGTTCCAAGCAACTGGCCAACGTTATCCCCTTCCGTACACGACATGGTCTCGGTTGATTATGTGTTGCTAACAACATGGCCAACATGGCCGCGACGGGCCAACAGACACAATGGTTGGCTATAAGTGGCCGAGTTTTAGCGCGCGCTAATGGGTGTAGTTTCAGACCTAAAATTAGGCCCTTGATAAATCGCAAGCGCCTTGTCATCCTGCATTTCATTTTTAGTTATTTAAGTTTGTTGTGGAGATTTCGAAAGGAGAGGAGCGTGTATATAAAGCAATGAGTGTTAAACTATTTGCTACATGTCTGACTACAAATTTGCTTATTGGTTCAAATCCTGAGCTATCTAATTACTTTTTTTACCCTATCCTGCTATTTCGAGTAATTAAGACAATCACATTCGCTATTTCACAGTCCAGAGATGGGTTTCAATAAGAAACGGCTGTATATTGCTCTATACCCCAGTGGCGTCGTCAATAATGAAGAGCGAAGGTGATCGAAGTCGTCACCATTTCCCCAACTTTGTCTCATTTCTGGTCACAGGTATCATTGGGGCTTTCTTATCGGGCCTAAAAATGAAACAGGCGCTGAGGTCCCTGGCATGCGCTACCATGTCAAGAATCATCCCATTTACAATTGGATGTACGAGGAAATTCCTTTGTCTAACGTACGGAGCACAAACAACCTCCTCGCTCGCATCTTGATTGCCAAGGTCGAGGACGAAGATCGGCTCATCGAGATTATTCGCAATACAACAGTTGTCCAGAACGACCCCAACTGGCGTTGTCGTACATGGGTCGCGGAAGCTTTGTCTAGGATAGACAAGGATGGCAGGGCTGTTGGCACCGCGGAACTGGATTGGGGGAGGATTGAGGCGGTTGCTCGTGAGTATGTCGCAAATAAAACGGCGGCTGGGAGATATCTAAATGCCGCAGACATGGCCCTGCCGAAACCGACGTGGGATATAATCCAGGGGAAGGAGATTGTACCCTAGCCGGCGGGATCTAGTTATGGCCCTCGTTGAAGTCGCTTTCGTAGCTCCGACAGAAGACTAGTGAATGTACGGTGTTTGATGTGGATTCAGCAAGCGATCAGAGTTCTCCCCACCATCTTTGGCGTGTCTTCTCCATCTCCAACTCGACATGATACATATTAAGGAACTCAGTGATGCAATATTGCCACGCTTGCCGAGTTAGGTTCCCACACCATGCAGATGTGTACTCCCAATAACAGGGATACCACCCCGCAAATTCCCAATCGATGATGCCAACAACGCGATCGCCGCGAACCAAGATATTGAAGGGATTGAGATCTCCATGAGTAAACACGGGAGAGGGCCACGGGCCGTCTTGCTTGGCTGCCATATCTTTAATAGCCTTCCAATCTTCATCGTCTTTGCGTTCTGGATGCTCTTCTGGCTTGAGATAATCACGCAGCCAGAGATGAAAGTCCTGGATGGTCTTGAACGGCCCAAACCTAGGTCTTGACCGTGGGATGCGTGAGTCACGTAACGGCCCGCCTCGGCAGCTTTCAACCCCCGTGCCCGGGGGTGGCGGAAGGGCCCTCAGTTCTTGGAATATGTCCCGTAGCTGGGCAAATATGTTCTTGAGATCAGTATCTGATAGTGTTGTCCAGGCCTCTGCGAGGCATTTTCCGCGGATGCGTTCCATAACAATAAAGGCCCGGTTCTTATGGACAAATAAGCAGTAAATGCCGGGTATGGGGATGGAAGTATTAGCGGCGACGAAACTCATAGTTGCTGCTTCAGTGAGATGGACAAACGGCCCTGTCTTCACGATTATGTGCCTCGAAATGGGAACACAAGGCCCATTATGTTGGTAGAAGAGCGCGGTAGTCTTGAGCGCGAGGCGGGTCATCAGGCGGCGAAGGAGCGTATTGTTGACGGCCAAGGACTCTGTACCGTGGTGTTGAGTGGCTGTCTGATCCAAGGGAGGGGTGTACGGCGTTGACATGTTGGAAGATGTCAAAGCGGGATTACCGACGCCGGTCAGATGCTAGAGCAGCTGATATAGATATGGAGCATAGTCCCGGGTTTACGGGAGTTGATGTGCCCTGTTTGTATTTGGATTGTTGATGATGTTGAGGTGATGAATGACCCGAGAAATCACACTGATCCACTGGCTCGGCTGTGTAAAGAAAGAAGATCATGTGACTTGGCTCTTGCTCGGTCGACTTGGGGTGTGGCGCAGCTCAAAGAAGAGCCAATCAGAGGAGGTTGATGAGCTTGTCGCTGATTGGTTGCGTCTTATTAGCCACATTTCTTACCGGCTCAATATTTGTTCATGCGTTGTCTTGTCAGGTCAAGAACCAACCCCTTTGACCCAGGGTGACAATTTTTTATCAAACTAGAGATGCTATCAGTGTCAGGGGAAGTCCTCTGGACTTACAAGTGGTTTTGATTACCGGCGGTGATGATGGAGATTCATCGCATCAGGTCGTTTCTAAAGCGCCGTCGGTTTATGGCTCTAGGTTATGGTGAGAACGAGACCATTGTCAACCGGTGAGTTCGCGTGATAAGAAAGAGAGTATTCTGTTAGGTAGAGGTTTGTTACCGAAGTTAACATTAGCTCAGGAATCATCTTTACTTCATTATGGTCTCAACTTGGTCCGGCGTTTAACATTGCTAGTAACTCACTTGATCATAATCCCCACTGTAGGTCCCCTGTAAATACAGGGTGACAGTTTCATGGTCCCTCGTGACTTCGCGGCAGGGGCGTTTGGTCGCGCGCCGCGTATATGGGCGCTTGATTTTGCCGCTCAGCGCGGGTCGGGCTAACGCGCTCAAGCAACCGGACTGTGGGCATTCGATGGACGGTCTCGGCCGGTTCAATTGACAAAACCAACCATTCTCCTAGATGACTGAGGTATCGAGAAGTGGCCCTTGTGAGGGACGCTTCAGAATGGTGGGGCTCACCTCCATGCATCATCGCCCGGGTACCTGGGCCGAACTCCGGGTATAGGTACAGGGAGGAACCTGGCTGTCTAGCGCTTCTACTAGTGCAAGAAGAGATCTGAATACCACCTTGAGTCCGAGAACAAATGATTTCTTTTTTAGATGATCCTGTCTCAGAGCTGACCTGACTGTGCCATCAGTGAAAAAATGCCACTGGATTAGATTGGGGAAGAAGGTAATGCAGTGCAGCTAAGCGCATGCCTCAGGCCATGATGGAAAGCAGCAAACAACAAATACATAACTAACAAGAGCAGTGAAAAGACCTTTCCGCTTCACCTCAATCCAATCCCGGCTTCGCCAATCCTACTACTGAAACAAATCTTCTTCACACCACTGCGATGTGTCTGACGGCGCAGTCGACTCGCCATGCCACGTCGCAAAACTATCCGAGTAAGCGACTGCAACCGCAATCTCTAAATAATCGAGCTTTGATGTTTTGAGCTCAAATGTATAGTGGGACTGATCACCGACGCACCGATGGTAGACTAAAACCTAATAAAGACGACCACATCCGGGTGAAACGTTCTACTCGAACCTGTGACTAGGCTTGCAGTCTATCTCATAGTAAAGGATAGGTATTGAATCAAGATTCGTGTTCATAATCGGAAGAAGCCCGGAGAAAAGTCTTGTCTGCTAAATGATCCGATAACATCTGAAGCACATCTGTCAAATAGAAAGTCAGTCTCTTCTTGATACATATACGGTATGCGGTTCGTATTAAACGCACGACTATGAACACTGCCGTTGGACTATAATGGATGTTATCTAAGCCACTTCCTTCCAGCTTTCTTGTTCCAGCCTCATCGACAAAAGATCTTCACTTTGACGCGCATCTCGTTTAGTAAGATTGATGGTAGTTGTTAGTAGCAGGATTGGCTACCATCAGAGCACTGCCTCCCATCGTCAATCCAACCCAGCGGTGAGCCTAACAGCGCTGGAAAGTGCAAACTCAACCACCTCATGCGAATACAGTAATCGCCGCGGTAGGATGTGGCCAGATTACGTAGGAATACGAGGAGATGTTGGCTGTGAAGACCTTGTGTGCAGCGAATCAAATCTGTGCTGTGGATACGGACCGGGGTAAGAACCTTGTATCAGGCGCAAAACCTGGGGATTGATTGGCAGCAGGGATTCGTCACGGAGCAAATGAGTGGAGTGTTTCCTGTGCATGGAGACCAGGGTTCCTGCATCCGAGGTGGGGAAGCTTATATCTAGTGCTTACCGAGTGAGATGGTGAGGCGGACCAGCACTGGATACATGCTATAGAGGCCTAAAGGATCCTCAGGAAAGCTTTAGGGGGGAATGAAACAGAGGTATAAAGACCAGCATAGTACCACTCATGAAAAATGAAAATATCTTACTCTTGAACAAACATCATAAGCACTGGGAAACCCAATTCTACCAGTCTTGAAACAACCCACATTTACCAACCACAACCATGCATTTTTCAACTATTCTCGCCGGCATTGCCACCTTCTCCACAGCTGTGGCTGCTGCCCCTAAGGAGAAGCCCTTCGTGGGCGTCGCCATCATGACCTACAATGGCGACGAGTCTACACCTCTCAATGTTCCTCTCGGCGTTCTTACCCATGACACCAGAAAAGTCACCAAGATTGAAATCGGCCGCGCCTACTCCACTGTTAAGGGTGTCAAGGCTCCCAAGGTCGACCAGATCACTTGCCAGATGTACAAGGACAAGTACGGCAGTGTACCTGCCAGCAAGGATTTCACTGCCAAGAAGAGTGCACTTATTAGCACCAACCCCGTTGAGTTTGGTTGGCTTCTGTGCCGTGTTAACGCCTCAAAGTAAGGCTTGAGGAAGTAGTCTTGGTCGAGATGGGGCATAGAGAGTTTTGAGAAGTGAGGGATGTACGCCGAGGATACACTGGATCTTCCCTTAAAGTCCTAGGTACTTCTAGAGAAGGCACTAGTTTGTGACATTTTGGATCGACTGATGTCCCATACATTGGGAGCTCTGAGAGCGTTACCCTTGCTCTTCATCAAACCTACAAATGCTTTTACTTCCAAAACTTGAAACTAGGGGTAGATGATTACATCTCTTCGACAATATATTATCTAGCTTTCGTAAGAATAAAGAACACAGCATCTTCATATATCAAAGCATCATAAAAAAATGCTCGAGGCAGTCTGGTATGCCAACGAGACTGGCCAAGTATTGGCTCTGGACCTTCTGTCGCAGAAAGTGACTTCTCAGAATGCAGCCAGACGAAGACTCAAGAGCCGGAAACAAGCTTCTTGTCGAGTTCAATGAAGTCAAGCAAATAGTGAAACGGTCTTATCGGTGAAAGATAGGCATGGGTCATGAAGTGGAGTGGAACTATGCGGTACATGGCCACGCCTTGCGTCTCGCCATAGGAGATAGTACGGACAGTGTTGATGTGCGTTCTGTGCAAGTTTTTCGATACCCCGCAAAAGAAGCCTCTAGCCTGCTTGAGGGGCCATCCGCGACCATGAATCCCGACTATCTGCCGGATTTTCTACGGGAGTGGCATCTTCCAAAATGATCGACTTTCTTATGTTCATTGAAGGCGATGACAGCGAAGCCATAGCAGGGCAGGACGCGCAGCCTTGTCAGACAAGCCAAAGGCCCTCCAAGCTGTTTCCTCTTTCAACCGACTCGGTCAATCACACCACAGATAACGCACTTCGTCACAGACCATTTGCCGTCAGTATCAAAACAAAGACATTTACATGTTCGGAGTCCCAAGACTACATTCAACTCGGGGTGTAGATTACTTCCCAGATCAAACGCATCTGAGAATTGAGCAATCAGTTTGAGAGCCCGGCTGTGCAAGATGTCATGGTCGAGATGATGTTTCTTCTACTATGGACTACCTCTACGCAATGGAATATTTATGTGGCACGGATGGACCTAGAGGTTGTTGTGTACGGACCTATGGTCATTGGGGATACGTCGATCTTGTTGGGCACATATCAGTGCTTTGGACTTAATAAAAGCTAAGGAGTCAACGAGAAGCCTTAATTGCCAAACCTAGTATCATGTTGATGCCGAGCAAGATTTTAGTTGATATAAATGTGTAACCGAATTGCTGCAGAAACTCGCCGTATCGGTACCTCCAAATTGCTCTAGTCGGTAGGGGTTGCCGTCTTCGTTAGATAATGCTAAAATATACCACACAGTACACCCTTACATAAAGTACACCAGGACAAGTGCAGATATAAGCTGCCAAGATTTCTACATGCTCTATGTAACTACCTAAGAGCCCGAGGTTTAAACCTCCTATTTAATAAATATTTACGCTGTCTTCATTTACATTTATTACCATATCAGGCCTCACTCAGCTATGACCTCTCTTCCAACCTCATTCAACCCCTTGAATAAACCCTCTATTGTCCCCGGGAGTGTCTGGCAGTTCACAACGACCCTAAAGAAATGCCCTCTGGGTCCCGGTGCGAAATCAAACATGAATCCCCTCGCCAGCATCTTATGCACCATGGACTTGGTCCGCCGCGTGTTCTCCTCCTTGCTGTCCGTGATCTTACCACCAGGGATGTAGTAGAAACATACTTGGAGGCATGAAGGGGGGCTCTGGGAAACAAGGTCGAAGTCGATCGACTTGCTCACCAAGGCGGTAAGCAAGTTTGCCATGTCAAAAGCGTGATCGATGCCCTCCTCAAACCCCGCGGCCCCGTGGTAGATCCACGCCAGTGCGAACTTCAGACTGTCGGCTCGCCGTCCGCACTGAAGCGTTAGGTCAGCCAGGTCCCAGACCTCGCCATTTTCCTCTGGGTCGTCGTGGAAGAGGTAGCCCGCGCGTAGGGAGTTGGCATCGTGGAACCGGCCGAGGTCATTGGTCAGGAGGAACGAGCACGTCATGGGCACGTTGAGCATCTTTTGCGGGTTGATGGTCAGGGAGTCGGCCAGCTCGGTTCCGTCCAATTTATTTCTGTGCTTAGAGGAGAAGGCAACCGAGGCGCCCCACGACCCATCGATGTGTAGCCACATGCCGAACTCGTCGCACACGGCCTTGATTTCTCGAATAGGATCATACATTCCCATGACGGTCGTCCCGGCTGTGGAATTAACATAGAGAGGTGTCCTTCCCTGAGCTTGCGCCTCGAGGACGAGCCGTCGGAGGGCCGAGACATCCATGCGGCCGACGTCGTCGACAGGCACGCTCACGATGGCGGAGGCGCCCATGCCGCTTGCAACTGCTGCCTTTTGAACGGAGAAGTGGCCGTGTTCGCTAGTAAAGACGGCAAATCGGTGCCCGTCGGCGCCATGGAACTTGGTTTCGGGATACAGAGCGTTGCGCGCAATGACGAGCGATGTGAAGTTAGAAGCGCTGCCTCCCTGGCAGGTGACGCCTCCAGCGCGAGGGCCATTGAAGCCAAAGTAAGACGCCAGGGCCTTGGCTGTTACTTTTTCAACCACGGTCAGGGCGGGAGATACGTGATAAACGTGTACATTTGTGTTTAGGACGCCGAGTACGAGCTCTGATATGAGTCCGACTGGGTTGGTGGCCGCAGTCAACTTGTCCATAAAGCCCTGGTCCCATGTATTTACACTGTACCGTAGCACGTCCTGGATAGTGTCCAGTAGGCCATCCTTCCCACGCCCGGTGCCAGCGGGTAGTGAAAAGTTGAACCTCGCTAGTAGGTCCTGGGGCGAGTGGGCGTCTACAAGGACGTTGGTGTGCTGAACGCGCCCGGAGACTTTGGAGGGGGCCGCATCGTCTGCTGCGCGGATGTAAGGTATGATGAGAGATTTCACGGCGTCCAATAGGTCAGAAGCTTCGTCAGCACGCCTGAGAGTTGCTTTGATGTTGTTTAGTTTGGGGAGACAATCTGTCTCGTGGTCTGATGCAGGCATGGTGAGAATTCAATGCTAGTGTCGTTACCACCGAATAAGATTTCGAATGGGAGCGAAAAGATGAAGACTAAAAATCTATAGAGTCGACGGTATTAATTTGAGCTGAGAAGGATATATGTAAACCAAAAACCTCCAAAAGACCGTCGACTCCCTCGGCCGCTATATTCAACGGGCTCGGTTGGGCGAGTCGCGGGTTTCGACTCTTAATCCAAGCCGATTGGGTCGATTAAGAATCAGCCAGCCGCTCTTCGGACTTGGTGGGCGGCCCGGACATTAGATACACAAGTCCTCGGTCGTGGCCACAATCGACTAACCCTAGCTGCCTCCTTGGCCGTCCCCCGACCAGATAGATGAACGTGGCACACCGCCACAACGTTCGCCTATGCCCCGGCGGATGCCACATGCAGCGCGCATGAGGGATAGTGTTTTTGGGTCTTGCCCGGCAGCGGCTGGGTTCTACATTGCAAGAGCTCGCCTCATCACCATGCGCTGTTTTCGCTATGACGTCCTTCGTATTCCAGTGTCGCGACGAAGAGTTGGACGGATTTCCATGGTGTTTGGCGCTATCTAGGCAGGATTGGACGTCTGTACCCGGAGCCGGCAGATTGTGAGATTTAAGCCCTAGGTGTAGCGCTCACGATTATCGCCCATTTCAAAAGCCGTTTTAGTAGTTCTATATCCCCGTCGCGGGACTCGTCCGTACAGTATGAAACCAGGCTCAATTACGGATTTTTGTAGTCATTACCGAATTTTTATGCGAAGTCAGTTAAGAGCGTACGTAGCGAATAAGTCGGCTGCCAAAAGGCCCTGCCTAACTCTTGCTTCTACGTAAGGGTAGGTTACATCTTCCCGTCTCCAACATTAGCCACGCAAGTCTGCTTCACCTTTGCGGCCGGCTATTTACTAAATAAATATTTGCACCAGCATCGACTAGGGCCTGGACGATTTTCTCTTGGCCACTGACCACTGCGCAGTGCAGTGGCGTGTTGCCATGGCTGTCACGAGCGTCCAAGTTGGCGCCACACCGCAACAAGAAGTCGACAATATCTACGTGGCCTTCATGTGCAGCAACGTGAAGGAGTGTTTGTCCCTGTTCGTCGACCACATTGTGGCTGTTCCGTTTGCTAGATAGGATCATCAGAATCCTCAAGTTCCCCAATATGACGGCTTGGAAGATGGGCGAACAACCCTGCAACCTAGTCGTGGCTTTGTCCGTCAGGCCTGTCCCGGGGGGTCCTGTTGCGGGCTCAGGCGCCATCCGAGCGCCACCCGTATTCACTCCAGGACCGGAAAATCGTTCTGCGCCGCTGGGAAGCTCTGTGGCCAGAGGGAAACGGTAGTCGTCTTTTGCGTCAGGATGTTTATAGACAGCGTTGGTGACGGACAGCTGTTTGTTCTTGTGGCCATGGTGGTTTAAACGGGCGGGCCAATGCGAATGCAAGTGGCACGGCTGGTCCGCAACCAACACTATGCATTGGTGGCAGCCGCTCCAGCTGTTCGCTGTGACACTGAGCGTAGGCGAGAAGTCCCGGTGAGGCTCTAATGCCGCCGTGAGCGAGCTGTCGCTGGCGGCAAAGACACTACTACTGTGGAAGATGTCATCGAATTGGTCAGGTAGTTGCATTGCCGCATGGTACGGCGAAGTGCTTGCGCTCTGCTCCTGGTGTGGCAATCTCTGCCGATCATGGCCCTGTGGCGGTGACTGCTGCGATGGTTGTGTAGGGCATTGGGGCTGAGGGGCAGAAATTTGTGATGGAGAAGGCAGCATGTGTCCAATCAAACACCATTCATCGCCGCTGTCAGTTGTGTTGTTTCGCGGAGACACTCGAATGTTATCATTGTCGAAGTTGCCCTGGGTGCTGCTGGCTGCAGGACTGCGTCCCGTGCTGCTCTCGGCGCTCCCCTCGGCACTGCCACCACCTTGGACGATGGCACTCATGACGATGCTCTCGGCACCGCCTCGGGCTTGATCTACCGCTCGAGCCTTTGTTCGGTTTCTGGCTCCGTTGTCCAGCCCGTCGCCGCGGCTGCTCCTTCATCTCTGTTAGCGAGTTGGGCCTCAAATGCCACGGTTGGATATATATGGAGTGATTGTGGAACTGACTCTTTCTTTCCATGTCCTTGAGTCTGGTCTGTCGCCCTGGACCGAAGTCGAATACCGCTGCCTGTGCGCATTAGAACGACAGTAATGACTTCTTATTTTACATGTGGCCCTATTAGGCTGTGGTGTTGGATGCTTGTACTTACGGTACTTGCGCTGAGCCTCCCTTTTCTTGGCACGCTTCTGATCCGTGCTAGAAGGCCGGAATAATGCAGGATCAAGCCGCCGAATCTCTTGGTCGACTGGTCCCTCTCTCTCCGACATGTCCCAGCTCCAGGCTGGAACAAATTGTTTCTGGGCCCTTCAAAAGTTGAACGCTTGTACAAGGGATGGGAAGCTAATCGCTCGGCGACTACCTAGATTAACGGATGATACAGCAAAAGCTGGGGGTCATTGTTGTTGATGCGTCACGGCAAGAAAAATAGCCTAGGGTCTCTGCCATTCTGTCAAAATGGCCACCTCACTATTTGGTTCTAAAACATCATTCGGTTGGTCAATATGTTCTTGTTCTTTACCAAGTCTGACCCATCCCCGGATGTATACAGGGCACCGAGTAGTGCGGTTTCCACAGCCCGACGAATTCCCTCCCTCTTTCTCGGTCGAAAGATAGTTTTGCCACATCTGAATGAATCTACGGAGAATGGTATTGTCATGCCCAAGTGTGATACCTAGCGCACTTTACAGGGCCTCGGTGATCTACTGACCAGAGGCGGAGATCGACGACGACGGATCCTTCCACCAAACGCGCAAACAATAATGGGCCGACGGACAATTCGAGACGAGTTGAAGCCGAGTTACTTCAGTGGGGACAAGTGTAGGTAAGCTTCGCCGAGGGCGGGGTCCACCTGGATACAGTAAGCTCTCTCGGCCGAGAGGGCTTATTTTCTCATCGACAGGGTTGTTCTTAGCTCTCGGCTCTCTAGAACAGGCACCAACGTCGGAGAACACTGGGGGCCTGGACATGCCTGCGGCAATGATGACATAGCCATCTCCAGCTTAAACTCTCTCACTTTGGGTTGAAGCATCCACGCTAGCTTGGGACGATGGGGAAGGTCGCCCGGCATTGGCGAGCCTGACCACGACGGTAGGCGAGTCGTGTCTACTGGGTACATTTTACGCATCTCTAGTGCACATGAAGGCCCAGCTCGTAGATACTGATATGCTGTTTTGGTGCACACTTTAAGCAGACGCGCCAATCTACCTGCCCGATAACGCTAGACATTGACCAGGCCAATTGCTTCCTAGTCGAGGCCGCCCGCCTCGGCCGAATATCGTTCGACCTTTTCGTTCCACTCGGCCACCCAATCCTCAATATACTCGGGCGTACCAGGATACATGTTTGTAGGCGAGGCCAATGGGGTTCCGTACACGATTCTGCTCGGCACAACGCCTGCCCAAACCTTCTTCCGCATAGCCTCGTCCTTCAGATCCTCTCGGGCCTCTCCCGTTGTGCCGGTGCGGACCTTTGCGCTGGCCGAAGCAATGTCAATGCGGAGGATGCCGGTGCTCTTTAATTCCGCCTTGCTGGGGTATCGCGAATTTTGCCAACGGTCGGGAACCAAATTGTTCGTGATGAGTTCCATGGCGAATAGTCGCTCGTCTTCGTCCTCGACTACCTGAGCGTATCCGTACGCGACCACGGAACGGTAATTGCAGCTGCTGTGATTGGGCGTGAGAGCCAGGACAATGCCGTCCATGATGGTAGCAGATATGCAAACAGGGATGCCAGATGCCTCGGTCGCAGTCTCAGAGCCGACTTGGTCGCCGGCGCGCGAGAGCCGCATGATGCGGGCGGATACGTAGCCATGAAGATAGATGAAACGGCGGCCGTCGTCATCTTGTTGCTGGTGGAAGATACCTGTACATCCTAGCATGGGCAGGATGACAGGAAATTCAAACCCCTCCTGGTCGGGAGAGCTGTGGAAGCCCACATGAAGGATAGGTGCCTCGTCGATGATGGGGTAGACCTGCTCGTACTCATATTGCCCTTGGGAACTGAGAGTCAGAACGAAATCTCCATAACGCGGTGAGTGTGAAGGGTAAAGAACAAACATACCACGGCCGCGATAGCGGTTGACTGTGTTCAATTGCGTCTTGGAGTAGGCCGGGCCTTGAGACGAATCCTCTGTAGCGGTGGGAGTCATGATGGCGAAGAAAAACAATCACTGCAATGAACTTGTTGTCCATGTATGACATGCAATGAACGCCAGGAAACCATACGGCTCATCAATCTATATGCACCTGGCTCTTCCCCGCTTTGTATCACCTACTCCTTCATTGGACGTATGCTCGCTGATGTGGCCCTTGGGTCGCTCGGCCGAAAGTGACCGAGGTAGACACGGGAAGAGCGAGCAAGATGCTAGCGCGTTGTTACCTCCGATGTAGCAGAATAGAGACTGTTCTGGATTAAACGGTGAAGTCACTGGTTCTTGTTGTAGTCTAGGAGTTGGGGCTGAAACGTATCATACATGGCTTCGCCGAGCGGCCACCATAAGAGTCGCCAACGTCGGCCTTGTGGCCTGCCTCCATCTAGAGTAATTTAACTGCAAACATAACTTCAACGTTTCCAACAGAATACAATTATTGCCAAAAGTTTCTTTCAACAATGCCATCTCGCGTACAGTATCCAGATATTGCGGCTGCGAAGGGACTGCCACATCCTCCGCCCCTCGGCTGCCCTGTTCCGCCCCATGGCCACGCGGTCTCGGTTCAGCTTCCTAGATGGAAGGACATGATTGGTATGGTCACCAAGGAGCCACGCGTTGTCGGTGTGCAGCAGATTGGCTATCCCAGGTCCTTTTTGAACCAGCACGTCGTCACGGTAAGCCGTTCCGCTCTAGTGACGTGTTTATGGGAACAGTTGACTCACGATTGTCCATGTGTGCCTACAGGCAAATGATGCTTGCTTGACGCTTTTTGGTCGCGAGGGTGAAAAGTGCCTCATCTTTCCAGCCTTGAACCATGCGCTTGGCTGCCAAACCACGATTGGCGACCTGGCTCCAGATGTCGCAAGTCTTGTTCGGATCCAGGCCGCAGACTTTCTCCTGGATGAATCTTCCGTGGCGGAGGCTATCGAAAAAGAGGTGACGCAAAACTGCCTGGCTCTCACATCCCGTCACCGCTTTTACGTCGTCATTTATCCTGCGCAGGTCCACGATAGCGCCATGATCTTTTGGCGGCTGACAGGCACGGGCATCTCGTCTCGCCTCGCAGAGAACATGAACGAGCACCTCGACAACATCACAGCGGTGCCCGAAAACGAGCCGCCGCAGCGTGATTCAAGTTCGGGACTCGCTCGTGAGCTGACAGATGCCCAGTCGGATGAGACAGTGCGCAAGCGCATCGTTTCACTGCTACAGCGCGCTCCCATCGACGAGGCGCACACTGCCGGTTTTTCATCGTCTGATGTTTTCCTCTACCCAACAGGCATGGCTGCCATCTACGCGGCCAACAACCTGCTGCAGGGCTGGCGGCCCGAGCAGAGCGTGGTCTTTGGATTCCCGTACGAGCTCACATTGAAGATGCAGCAAAAGTACGGCGTAGATTGCAAGTTTTACGGCTTCGGCACCGACGCTGAGCTCGACAGCTTTCAGGGTTATCTTGCCGAGGAGTGGGAGCAGGGCCGGGCGGTGCAGTCGGTGTGGTGCGAGTGCGCATCGAATCCCTTGCTGAGAACCGTGGATCTGCAACGCATTAGGCGACTGGCTGACGAGTACGGCTTCGTCGTAGTCGTCGACGAAACGATTGGTAGTTTCGCCAACATTGACGTCGCTGGCATCGCCGACATCATCGTCACCTCGCTCACCAAGAGCTTCAGCGGCAAGGCAAACGTCATGGCCGGTAGCCTCGTGCTGAATCCCTCATCGCCATTCTACTCGGAGCTCAAGAGGTCCATGGCTAGCACCTATGTGAACGAGCTCTTCGCCGCCGACTCGCGCGCCCTCGAGCTCAACAGCCGGGACTTCCTCGCCGTTGCCAGCACGATGAACCGGAACGCCCAACACCTCGTCTCCGTCCTGAGCCCCTATGCCTTGTCGGCGTCCAGCACGCTCACGCACGTCTATTACCCGTCAACGTGCTGGTCGCGCGAGAACTACGAGGCGCGAATGCGGACTGCTACGCCTGAGTTTACGCCCGGCTACGGGGGTTTGTTCACGCTGGAGTTTGAGAGCGTCGTTGCAGCCGCCACCTTTTTCGATGCGGTCAACATTCACAAGGGACCATCGCTGGGAGCATCTGTTACGCTTGCGCAGCCGTACGTGCAGACGGTCTTTACCCGCGAGAAGGCGTGGGCTGCATCGTACGGCCTCCGCGAGTCCATCGTCCGCATCTCGGTGGGCATTGAGAATGACGAGGCCTTGGGCCGCGAGTTTCTGCGGGCGCTGCGTCTGGCGGACCGCTTCAAGGTTGGAAGGGAGTTGAATGGACATTTGGAGAGTTTTCTATAGTTTGTGCAGACCATGATCGTTGTTGTTCGATGGTGGTAGAAGTTCCAACTCAATTATAGAACTCAAATTATCTACCAGAGTTTCGTCTCTGTTTATCCACCTTCGCGGGCTGTACATTTGGCATCTCCTCCTCGATGAGGTCGAAATCGCGCATCACCTGAGCCGCAGGTTCCCAGTTCCTCACCCTATCGAAATGCGCCATACACGCGGGGTGTGCTTCTCTCCATGTCCTCCCCAACACGTACTGAAAGCCGCGGCTCAAGACGACGGCGACAAAGATGTCAGCGAGCGTAGGGCCATCACCGACGAGCCACTCGACGCTGGCCACGACTCCCTCGAGCTGGTCTAGAAGCGCCAGGCTCTTGCGCTTCCCAAGCTCAACCGCGCCGTGGCTGTACGGCGCGGGATCCGTGTTTCCAGGGACGAGGGGTAGGAACCAGCACGCAAGGGTCTGCAGCAGCTCTTGGTTGGCGAAACTGACGTATTGGAGTACCAGGGACTCCTGTGCCAGAGTGCCAGCGGAACCGAGAAGATGTGCCTTTGAGCTGAGCTTGGACAGGTACTTTACGCCATCGGATTAGCGGCATGTAGGAGGCGGTTTAACACTACGGAGGCAGGCAGGCAAGCAGTTGAAACTTACATAGGTAATAGCGATAGTCTCGGTGATGCGAACGCCGTTGCCTTCAATCGCCGGAATCTTTCCCTGAGACAATGGGAATACTTCCATGTAGGCGGCTTTGTTGATACCCTTGCGTGGAACCACTAGCGATTGATTCAACGTGATGCCTTCCGCAGCAGCCTACCGGCGCGTCAGAGAATACGCTCAGTACCGAGTAGAATGAGACGTCCATGCTTACCACAATCTGGACGATGCGAGTTCGGGGGTTGTCCTACAGGCGAAGAGTTAAACCTAAGTAGACGTTCGCAATACCACAGTAAATGGCGACTTACATCATAACCGTAAATGTTGAAAGTTGAAGCCATGGCGGATAAGGAGGGGCGAAAACAGTCGTTTAAGCTTGGTTCTACATGCGCATTCGCTACAGACGTCCTGACCTTGTAGAGGATTGAATACAAGAGGAGGAGCACCAAGCTGGTATAAGTATGTAGCCGGCAGCCCCGTACGTGTAGGGTAGTGTCTTAAGTCCGAGCTACCCACCGGACGAGAGACAGCCATGCAATTAATGGTTGGTATATTCCAATCCACATTAGATACCTAGCTGACGGGATTTCTGACCCAATAATATCATATGCAGGCTCGCTCGCCTAACTACACACATCTCGAGAAAGGACACTTTATTGCAGAACAAGTGTTAACAAAAAGTCATCGTCTAGCCTACAAACATTCACTGAAGAGAGCTAAGAAGGCCCATTTTCTCTCTAAACGAACTGGATTTATAAAGTACCTTCTTCACTAGCTGACAAAACGTCAACGAGAGGGTCTAACATAGTCAAAGACGGCTTTTCTGGGATGCTGGTGAAAAAAACTGCGTGTAGGAGAGCCACAGCTCGTCCCGCATCGTCATCCTGCACGACACAGGACATGGTAATCTGGCTTGCTCCTGTAAATACTGCCGTTAGCAGCTGTGGATAGATGACGGTAATTCAACATCAACTGTACCTTGGGCAATCATATCAATCCTGATGCGGTTTTCGCTCAGCGTCGAGAACATCTGTCCCGTCACGCTCAGCGCCTGTCTCATCTGCTTGCCCACTAGGCTGATGATGGTTCTGCCGTGCAATAGCTCTACCTCTCCGTATTCCTGCAGCTGCTTGATGGCGTTTTGAACATCCTTTTGTCCAGAGCCGGAGCCATCACCCTCGTCCGTCAAGTACACTTGGGGGCACAGCGCCATGGACACCTGGACCTCGCTGGTGCAGATGAGATCAATGGACATGTTGCACTTGTCCAGCACGGAGAAGATGCCGGCCAAGAAGCTGTGCGCCTTGAAGCGCTCTGTCGACCTGACATTGATGAGCAAAATGTTTTCCTTGGACGTGATGGCGATTGGTGCGCGGGGCGCCGCCGGCGAGAGCATCGGGGACGGGCTGGCACTCTTGCAGTCGTCGACGACAAGAGTGCCGGGTGCCTGCGGATTCAGGACGTTTTTGATGCGCATCGAGACCTTGGCACGCATGGCCAGACGCATGGCCGAGTAGTGGATGACCTCGGAGCCGTGAAACGTCAGCTCCGAGGCCTCGTCTGAGCTGATGATGGGGAGCATCCTGGCGCTCGGCACCTTGCTTGGGTCGGCTGTGAAGATGCCCTCGACTTCTTTCCAGACGTGCAGCTCGTGCGCCCGCAGTCCCACGGCTATCATGGAAGCGCAGAAATCCGTGTATCCGCGCCCGACCTGTGCGAGAAGGCCTCCCTCAATCGGTCCAAAGAAGCCCGTAACAACGGGGACGGTCGCTTGACACGCCCTGACGCGCTCAGCCATGACACGTGCCACGCTGTCGTAAAACGCCTGGTCCATTGTGCTGTGCATATTCGAGGGGATAATGTCGGAAAAGTCGACGGCTTCGCTCGAGATGCCCCGGTCGCTCAGCACGGCAGACAGAAAAGAGGCCGCCAGCCGCTCGCCCGTGCTAACCACCCTGTCCAAAATGTGTGACGTGCCATGGCCGATGGTCCTCGTCGCCTGGAGCAGTAGCATCACGCGTTCACACTGATGCTCGATCTCCTGCACCAGCTTGGCGATGCGCTTCGGGTTCTTTATGTAGCCGAACGCTGCGCTGACGTGGTCGGCGCGGATGCTCTCAATGAGTGTATTGGAGCGCTCGAGGCTGATGCCCAGACAGTGCTGGTAGGCTTGCAGGAGGCGGTTCGTGGTGCCTGCATCCTTGGTGCTGGTACTGCGCGCTGAGCACACGACGACTACTCTGTGGTGGCATGTGGCGGGCCTAGGTCGAGTTGGTAAATGGTTCAACGGCTATCGATCACAGAGAGAGGTTGGAGTGGTTGGGCTGACTTGACGACATTATCCACGATATTGAGAGGGTACTTCCCAATGCTGGTGCCTCCAAACTTTTGCACGACCCAAGACGACTGCACATGGCTCCGGCTCGGTTCCGTCTCTTCGACAGTCATGCTTGCGTGGTGCAGATTCGCTGCCTCGATAGACGAGACATACATCCTTATGTTCAGTCCTAGTTGAGCCGGGATCCCAAGATGTGCTGCCTCAATAAATGCACAAACAGGCTCTTGCGTTGGTTGTCTTTGCTTGCAGCCAAACACGCCGCATTCGCCTGCACCGAACCTTCTTCCAGCCGTAAGTGCCTGCTCACGGGGTGGCGCATTCCGATGCTTTCGGCCGAGGGTGGTGGGCTGATTGAGGATGATGTCCGAACTCGAGATTTGCCAATTGGGGAGAGCCTGAGCAAGCGGATTCACGGGCGGCGTACTGTAGCTGGGGGCGAGTACGAGTAAGTAGGACAGAGTAGTTGATTAGAAAAACCCTGTGAGCGTAATTCGCCTCTGTCCACCCCGTTAGATCGCAGCTATACTCTCTCACTCGCACCAAACTTGGGTAGTTCAACTGATGGATTTAGTCATGCTCAGTTACTGCTGTCTGCCCCAGAAGCAAATGTCAAGAAATATCACTGTTCAGTGCGATTTAGTGACGCAAATCGATCAAGTACAAGGTCATGCGGTGCCCTGTTGCGCATTATAATTCTTGAACTTTGTCGCGGTGTTATGGACCAAGTTGATGGCCTCATTCGCATCCTCCGCCTAAGCTTGTTCTTCCATGTCAAGTTTCTTTACATGGTGAAACACCATTTCCATTGCGAACACCATTCGCTCCATTCACCCCATTCACCCCCTTTGCACCCAGGGTCGTTGCCAGTGCAATGTTATCCTCAAAGGTTCGAACTCCAGATTTAAACACCCCACTGCCGTCAGAGTGAACTACAAAGGCTCTCCATCCAAGCTTCAGTCGTCGCTCCAGTATCTCAGGCGTCATGGCGAAGCCGAGCACCGCAAGGCCATTCTTGTCCGCAGCGCGCTGGATCTTGTCCAGTGCCGACAGAAATACCGGCTCGTCGCCATCTTGGCTGCCGACCTCGAGGCCCATGGAGCATCGAAGATCGCCAGCTCCCACCATCAAGGCATCAACTAACGAACAATGCCATGCTTAGATAAAACTGCTCTCTCATATCCCCGTCTGGTCCGGGAGTGTGGGGGAGAGGAAACAAAACTTACTTCCTGGAACCGCAGCAATCTCCTCCACGTTTTCCACGCCCTCCACATCTTCAATCTGCGCAAACACGGCTGCGTGATCGTTCCACACGTCGTAGACTGTCTGGCCAGGCTTGGTGCGCGTTTGCTTGCCAAACAAGGCGAGAGGCGGGTAGCTGCGATTCCCGAGCGGCGGGAACTTGGCGAGCGATACTATTTGCCGCGCCTGCTCTGCATTCTGAACATGCGGCTGGACGATGCCGCCTGCACCGGCTAAGAGAACATAGTTGATCAGGTCTGGCATGTTCGGTGCCAACCGCACATACGGCACCATGGAGCCATTGGACGTATACTGAATGGTCTTGATGAGGCTGGCAAGCAGTGTGGGGTTCAGTGGGCTATGCTCCTGGAGGTGCGTGCAGTCAGTACGATTTCTGCGCAGTATGCCATGGTGTCCTTGCTACGGTAAGGTACCTAGGTAGAGACAGCGGGAGTGGGAGCGTACAGCGTCGAGGAAGCAGAACTGGTGCGGCAGAGTCGCCACAACGCGCGCAGCTTCTTCATGAGGGATTCGGCAGCTGGTGCCCCATAGAAGCTCGCCGCTCTTGAGCATAGATCTGAAATCCGTGGGCTGGGCCAGGTCCAGGGCGTTGTATTCTCTTGGGTCCAGCATCCTTGCGACGTTTTTGTTGACTATTTTCTTTTCTTTTCCTTCTTGTTGCGTGTACGTTACACTGTGTGGACTTTGGCGTCAACTTTTATCGAAAACGCAGCAAGTTCTAGTCCATACTTGTTTACGCAAGTTCAGTTCAATTCTAGGACCGATCTTGGGACAAAGACGGAAATCCTTTGAGGCGCCGTTGACGAAATCTCGGAGACTCTTCTGTCCTCGGAGGCCCTTCTGTCATATTCAGCCCTGTGTTCTGGCTGTCATGTCCGACGGCCGTGTCTGGTGGATCAGGGCTCCTCTCCGCGCGGGTCAAACGCCAAGTCCGCAGCGTGGCAAACGCAAACCCTTGTTATGTCCGATTGGTTCGCACGAGCACAGGCGACGCCTTTCACCCGACGACGGAGAACCAGACGCAAACATGTCAGGTCTTAGCCGACGGTTTCGCGTCGGCATCACCAAAGGCGGCGATGTGGGCGACATGGGCAATGCCATGGCATTTGCGAACCGCATTCCGTGAGACGTCGGCCCGGCGAAGGATCTGAAGTCAGACGGGCTGACGGACGTGATGATGGATATACCGAGATTTACAACTACATATATCTTCAGGACACAAGACAGCTCAAAGCCAACGACTCACACCTCACACAAAACAACTTGTACTACAAAAAAAAAAAAGAAAAAAGACATACTCGCAATGGCCGTCACAAAGTACTGGACCTCTCCCACCAAGGAGTACCAGAAGAAGATCAAGATCATCCAGGACTCGGACGAGCCCGCCATCAACTTCCCCCTTATCCTCCAGCCTGCGCGTGAGGAGGTCTCCAAGGAGGCCATCCTCCAGCAGGCCCGCGCTCTCGGTGCCCAGCCCAACGACAAGACGCTCAAGAGCCCCATCCGCCAGCTCCTCGACGCCAATGGCGGCGCCATCCACTTCAAGGGCCTCCCGCTCAAGTCGGCCGAGGACTTCTCCGAGTTCATGTTCGCCCTCGCCGGCTCTGGCCCTCACGCCTGGACGCCCCATGAGCACACGGGCATGGAGGTGCTCCGCCGCCCGCAGGCCAACAACGTGCTGACGGCCAACGAGGGCCCCCCAAGCCACTTCATCGGCTGGCACAACGAGTACGCCGTCTCGCCGGTGCACCCGCACTACCTGGCTCTCTACTGCAAGATCGCCCCTGCCAGCGGCGGTGAGACGTCCGTCTGCAACTCGATTGCTCTGTACGACCGTCTGCAGAAGGACGCGCCTGGCTTCCTCGAGGGCTGCGCCAAGAAGGGTCTCGTGTACCAAATCCCCCACAACGCCGAGCAGGTCGGCGGCATCGTCGGCGGCAACGGCCTGTACAAGGACTCTGCCTTTGGCCCCAAGGCCGGCGAGACGTTGCCCGAGACCGAGGAGGGCAAGCGTGCCATGGTTGAGGGCAAGATGCTGAAGCTCGCCCGCCAGGGTGGCTGGCACGAAGGTATCGACAAGTCTGACGAGAAGCTGCCTGTCTGGCAGCGCCGCGGCTTCGACTGGACCTGGCAGGACAACGGCGACCTCGACGTCGTCCACCGTGTCGCCGGTACCCGCCAGCACCCTACTCTAAACCAGCCCGCCATCTTCAACGTAAGTGACGCAAACTGTGAGACTCAAAATAGTATGACAAAGCTAATTCAGACGTTGCAGGCCATGTCTACTCGCTATACCAACGCCGTGGCCAATGACACTTTCGAGCCTCCCTTCACCTTCAAGAAGGAGGATGGCACTGAGGGCGTATCTATCCCTCCGCACGTATGTTTCCAACCTTGTGAGGATAACAAAAAGTCGTCAATTTACTCACCGAAATGTAGTTTGCTGGTCTGGAAAAGGATGAGCCCATTCCCCGTGAGTGGCTCCAGAAGATGGACGAGTGGCAGCACGAGCTGGAGTCTAGCATCATCTGGGACTCTGGCGATGTCCTCCTTGTCGACGTACGTATTTACTTCACCCAAGATGAACCACTTTGGTACCCAAACTAACCCGTTGCTACTCAGAACTTTGCCGCCCAACACGCTCGTTGGGCATGGGAGGGCGATCGCAAGGTCATGGCCAGCTTCTGGGACCAGCCTGGCGTTGAAGGCAAGCCCATCACGGCTTAGATGAAAGGTTGCTCTAGACTGGTTAGATATGGAAGCAAGACTAGGAGCGGGCCAGGGTAGAGTGAGCTGCCCACCTGGTTGAATCGAGGCTGAAGAATCCTGATTCAGTCCACTCTTTATGACAGATGGAATATGAGGCACACTCCTTTTCTTTGAAACTTTGACGTGATATGTGTATATTTGCTCGTAGTTGTTTTCTGTAAACAGCGTGCCGTCGTCTCATGTATTCGTCAGTCCAACTCGTCGCTGTGGGCATACATCTTGGTCGTCATCTGCCGTCTACGTAAACCTACTTTTTGTGCATCGTTATTATGTGACATGTACTCCTCATCAACAGAAGTTTTCTTTATACGTTATCTTAATCTGTCTCTTAATTCTCTCTCTCTTATTTGCGCTGTTTCATACAGAACCACCCCTCCACTTGCGTGCTACCCTTTCAGGTGTACAGTCAGGGGCCGGTACGCTCGACACTTTGCCATGTTGCATACGAAATAAATAGTTTTTCTCTTCTTGTCACCATGACACTAGCTGTAACGGCCCTCTCATGGGACAAAGTCTTCTAATTAAATGGAATCACTCAAGCTCATATTCAAATCTCGATCGAATTTCCCTGGCCAGCCTCAAACACTCAGCCCGGCTGACTTTGGACACAACCTGAATCCATCCTATGAAAGTAGGCTCGCTGGATGTAGCCTCCCTGACCGTTTGTCCCCCCTTGACGACGGTATGCGTAGCGACAACCGCCGATTTCAAGTCGCCGAGGCTCTCCACGAGCTGGAGGATCGCGTCTGGCGTCTTCATGACGCCGGCTCGCTCTGGAATGAAGTGAACAAACGTCAAGTGCCACTGGGGGCCGTTTCGAAATTGCCGTGCCAGGCTCGAGTATCTATCCATGTGCCCAATCGAAAACAGCAGCGTTTGGGCATAGAAGTCAACCCCGTAGGTCAGATGCGCCGCCGTGGTGCAATTATATGCGGGGATACGAGCGTTGATCTCGTGCAGAAATACCGACGGCTCTTTGCCAACCTGGCTCTGGGTGACCGTCTCAAGGTCACCCACTCCCTGGTCGACAAAGCTGTATCGCATGGACGAGTTGACGATGCGGCCCTCGCAGTTGAAGACGCCCGAAGTAAAGCCAAGCTTCAAAATGCTCCTGCGTATGGAATCGCGGATAATGTCGACCTCCTTCTCGGGCAAAGCAGTCGGCGCCAGGTTTTCGGTCTCCATGAAATCGCCCTCGGACGCAGCGCCGGGAAGATCAGCCGACGACGGGAAGTCATCGACCACGTCCAGGAATAGCACCTCTCCGTCTTGAAGAACAAAGGTGGCGTCGTACTCGGGTCCGTCTGCGTAGCGCTCGATCATGAACGACGGCTTCTGCAGCGGACCAACGCCGTGTCGGGCCGATGCCTTGGATGCCGCCTCGATCAGCTGCTCTTGGTTGGCGACCTTGATGACGCACTCGCTCGCCCACCCCAGGCACGGCTTGACAACCAGAGGATATTCCAAGGCCTTGGGCAAGCCATCCCTTTGAAACCTCTGCTGGAAGTCGTCAAAGTCCGAGTAGACGCACACCTGGCCTTCCTCCGCCTCCATCGTCAGCACCTTGCCCTTGTCGGTGGATATTTCGAACGAGGATGAAGGCGACGTCGGGAGACCCAGAATCTCGCAAACTTTGGCCCCCTTGACTAAGCGGGCATCTGTGAGGGCTTGGATTCCATCGATCTTCATCGTCTTTTGGAGGTTTCTGACTGTCTGCAGTAGTCGGTCAACGAAGCCGTCGTCGGCAGTCATGTCCATGGGAACAAAGGCTTCACGATAGTAGGCATGGGGGCCGGAGTCATCCTCCATCCAATTACCTGGCTCGTCGACGATGATGAGGGAGATGCCAAGGGCGTATGCAGCATCCCATATCCGGTCGCTCTCGGTGACGGCGTACCGACCTCCAACCCACACCACGCGTGCGGGCTGGATGCATCTCTCGGAGAGCCATGGGAACGTAATGCGGTTGTCCAGCTCATCCAACAGGCCACTGAAGTCGCCCGCGGGGCAGTCCGTATTGTGAAGCAAAAGCCCAGCAACGGCAGACTCCAACAGGTTGCGCAGATCCCGCTCCTTGGCGAGGTTGACGGCCTTGACAAACTGTAGAGGATCCACAAATCCGCACACCGCTTTTGCCTGGTCGCTACCCGTGAACCGACGCTGCATGAAGTCGGAGCGAACCACGTAGCCGGACACGGTGGGCAAGACGAAGGCGCAGCGGATATGAGGCTCATCCGTCTCCTGAGCTGCGAGGCTCTCCACCAGAAAAGTCTCGAAATCGAACGACTGCCGAAGTCGCTTGCTTTGGTCTGCGTCCGGCCACACGCGTTGGCGAACTCGGAGCGGACTGGCGGCAGAGGCGTCTTCACTCGCTCGAGAGAGGACCAGGCACAGGGCTTTGCCAATCTCGGGCCCAGAAGATGCCTTGGTATAAGGCCTGATGCTCCATTGGCAGTCAAATGTGTCTGTATTTTCCGGCACGTCATCAATTAAAGGACCAGCATCAGAAGCCGGGGGCTATTCTTTGGGAGGGGGGACCTACGATTGGATTCGTCCACTACTATATGGCAAACTCCCTGTTCCATCTTGGATGGGCTTTCTTGGGTATCTGTCAGGAAGATGGGCATTTTCCAAACAGCCAGGGAGCCAGTTGACAACTTGACACTGCTAAAACCAGTCAATTAAGAATAAGAGAAATATGTCCTTTTTCAGTTTTTTTTATCTTTTTTCAGTCCGGCTCTGGATACAGAGTACACTCTGGTTACAAATCCCATGTCTCGGTCTTACCCTCGACACGGATTACGCTAACTACACTGCAGCACAGCACAAACACAATTCAACATCTACTCTGCATATCTGCTTACTCCGTACACTCTGCAAATTTGCAGGGGTATGGAGACCGCACGGAGTAGAGTGTGCGGAGCAAGCCCGTCAGCCACCAACAAGCACGGCGCAGCTGCATGTTGGTCCTGGATAGGAATGTGTCCTCCAGCCGAGCAAGGATGTACAGTGGGGGGACAAAAGTCCCGGTCCTGGCCTAGGGTGATCGGTTTATCAATCTGTACCGCCTCGGCGATTGATTAGATTGGTGGGGCGCATCCATGTCAGCTCCGTACAGGGACCGTACTCCTTGCATTCGGCAACCGGATGCAATGTTACCCCTCGGACTTAACAAAGGGGCGGCCCCATGCGTGCTCGGGCTTGGACTTTTTCACTTCTTCGTGCTCCATACCTTCCTACACAGCTTCGTTCTCTGCGTCCCGGTTCCGTGGTGGCCATTCTTGATACGCACGTTAGCCTACCTTTTGCCGCTTCCTTTGCTCCCTTCCCGTTGGTGACAAGTTCGATTTCGGGGGAACCAAAACCATGGCGACCACGGGAAACAGCGAGAGCGTCGTCGCCGCGGCGGTCACTCCGGCGGAGCTGGAGATGGCCATCATTCGGACCTCCACAGCCGCTGCTCCTCCTCCTCCTCCCCCCACGAAGAAAGAAACAGACACCGACCCTTTCCTTGTCAAGTTCGACGAGCCCTACGATGCCCAGAACCCGCTGGACTGGCCAACCGGGCGCAAATGGCTGGTGACGGATGTGCTGTCTGCCACGGGCTTCAACCGCATCATGGTCTCTACCATTATGGCGCCCGCCCTCCCGTCCATCGCCAAGGAGCTTCACATGAGCGACACCGAGGCGGCCATGTCGCTGTCCATCTATCTGCTGGCTACTGCCTTTGGGCCTCTTGCTATTGGGCCTCTCTCCGAACTGTACGGTCGCCAGGTCGTGCTGCACGCCTCGGGCATTTGGTTCTTTGTTTGGAACCTCGTGTGCGGCTTTGCATCCACAAAGGAGACGCTCATTGCTTCCCGCTTTCTAGCTGGCTTTGGCGCCAGCGCCATCTATTCGCTGGCTGGCGGTGTCTTGGGTGATATTTGGAGGCCCGAGCATAGAGGGCGTTCGTTGGGCATGTATCTTCTTATCCCGCTGTTGGGCGCCGCTGTCGGTAGGTTTTGGCACCATCATCATCCCCTGCGCCTACATGGACCTTGTCGATAAAAATGCTAACCGACTGAATCATTGCTGCAGGCCCAATCATTGGCGGTTTTATGGCCGAACGCACGACGTGGCGATGGATGTTCTGGTCCACATCCATCTTCCAAGGCGTCATGGTCGTCGTGTCGTTTTTCAGCTTCTTCGAGACCTACGCCCCCGTTGTGCTTCAGAGACGCGCTGCCAAGATTCGCAAGGAAACCGGCAATGATCGATATCACACAGCGACCGAGGAGCTCAACGAGGGCAAGTCCTCTGTCGCCATATTAAAGCAAGCCTTGACCCGGCCTCTCCGACTTTTGGCCTTTCATCCGCTCATTCAGGTCTCATCTCTCCTGACGGGGTTCAACTACGGCATCATGTATGTCACTCTCTCGACCTTCTCGCATCTCTGGACCAAGCAGTACGGACAATCTGTCGAGATCAGTGGGCTGCATTACATTGCCTGTTCCCTGGGCGAGATTGCCGGCGCCCAGATCGGCGGGCCTTTGATGGACTACTTTTACAAGCGGCAGACAACTGAAAATCGATCGCCCGAGGCGCGAATCCCTCTCATGTATCCAGGCATTGTATTGACCTGGGGTGGTGTATTGATGTACGGGTGGACAGCCCAGTCTCATACACATTGGACCGTGGTAGACCTTGGAGTTTTTATCATGCTGTTTGGCATGCAGTTGGACGACCTCCCATGTATGATCAACCCTGATTCTCGTTGCATCGTACTCACTGTATGTGTTATGGAACAAGCCGCTAACTACTTATCCCATAGTGATTGGATACATCATCGATGTATACGGAGAGCACACCAGCAGTGCCATGGGCGCGCAGCAGTTCTTCAAGAGCCTCGCCGCTTTTCTGTTTCCACTATTCGCTCCAGCCATGTACGATAAGCTGGGCTACGGAAAGGGCAACAGCATCTTGGCTGTATGCGGTTTGGCCATCGCTCTGCCTCTTCCGTTGTTTGTGTGGAAGTTTGGGCCAAGATTGAGGGCAAAAGCAAGGTCGACCGTATGAAGCGGTTGTATGACCCTTCTTTCGCCGCAGCCATCACTGGACGCAGCTTTCTGGTTGCCCCTTTGGGTGCCCCAGGAATCGCCGGACGCGTCCGCCACACGACTATATAGATGTATGAGGCACCACAGCCGTCTCCATAGGAATTGAGCATTGTCCTGGCTTCGAATTCTCGCATCTGACTGTAGGATAAAGTCTCACGTAGTAATGTCGCGTTGCGAGGCTCGTGGTTGGCTGTACTATGGAAAGTGGCAAAAATAGGCAGTTACTTGTTAATGAAATAACTGCGTTCTTTGTTGTGGCTGCTGACGTCTCTGTCTGCGGCACGAAAAGTTAATCTAGAATAGAAGTCGTTATTGAAATCATCTCGTCCGGTTGGATTAAAAGCATGTAATATACGGGCTCCATGATGTCACGCGTGGTCTTTTTAGCCTTCTGTTAGCACCCATATCTAGGTCTGCGCGGAAGAGAAGCTTGCGTGTCGTGGACCGGTATTCAATGTCCGCACCCAACGGCGGTTGCACTAATATTTCCTCCTTGCAGATATGGGGGCTGCGAGGAGGACCTGTACAGCTATTGTTCACCCATAGAGGGAATCATCGGACATGTAATTATGCACTATAGTGGTATAAAAACACTGGGGCGTCGGAGTTTGGATGATGGAAGGCTGTTAAATATCCTTGACAAGAGTGTTCCAGGGTAGCTGCTGGTCGAGTGGCGAGCGACACTCGCGCACCCTCATTTTGACTTGCATCATTACATGATTGTCCATCAACCCCGTTTCTCGTTTCATTCATCGCTGTCCTTCTTGTTCGCATTAGAAATCCCATCATGGATCGGTCACGTACGTTGCAGTTGCCGTTGCCAAGCACTGACGGACAGAGCCGCCTGTTGGCACTCAAATGTCAATGGCGTCTGAACGACCCCTTCAATGCCGCCCATGGCTTGAGAATCATTGACTTGCTCGCCACAATTGCAGGCAACGTGTTGCCTGAACCCGTCGAGGCTACGACTTTACCGGTCAAAACGCCCTTCTTGGCGTTTCTGGCCGAGACGATTCTGGCAAATCCTGACCAGACCAGCTTCGCCATCAAGCTCGTTGTCCCTGCGGCCAGCGGCTTCGTGATGCGGTCGGATCTGCTCGACTTTCGCATGTTCCGCTGTCCGGGAGTTCGCCGAACGGCGAGTTTCGTTCAGCCTCGTCAACAGGTCGCGGGCTACGTGGTCGACCTCGCGCGAGATGATGCCGAGCAGCTCCAGCTCGCCATGGACGCGGCCATCGGGGCTCTTCTCCTTGAGCCGACACAGGCGCCCGTGTCCCTAGAGACCATGGCAGAGGTCCAAAGCGAACTGCGCAGCCGGCTGTCCATAGACTTTCTTACAGAGTCGCCCATCCCCGAGCGGCGTGTCATCACCATCGCGCCCTTCACCGACCTCCTCTCCTTCGAAGGGCTCAAGGCCATGGGCTTCCAGCTGGTGGTGCTCGATGAGCCGGGGGCGTGGATGGAGGACGACAATGGACCGCACGCGCACCTGCGAGAGCGTTTTGTCCCGTTCGACACCAACGTAGACGCCGAGTTCCCCAAGAGACTCAAAGACATCGCCGTCCAGCTTCGTGTCGATGGCATATTCGCTCGCCCGGAACCTATGCTCGCCTTCGTCGCCGAGGTATGTCGCGACCTGGGCCTTCCCACCTACTCCCCGGAGTTGCTCCGTAGAGGCATCGACAAGCACCATCAGCGCCAGCTGCACGACGAAGACAGGTCGTCGTTTCGCGTGTCGGGGGTGGAGCATCTGCAGCGATTCCTGGACGAGTCGCCGGCGCGCATGCCCGAGTTCCCAGCCGTCGTGAAGCCCACCATGGGCTACGGCAGCCAGTGCGTGACCAAAGTGTCTACGACCCAGGAGCTCTTCGAGGCCGTGGCCAAGGTGCAAGCCCATGTTGTGGGCCACGAGGGCACCAAGGTCATCACGCCCGACGCCTTGATTGAGCCGTACGTCGGGGGGCCCGAGATCGACGCCAACCTAGTCCTGTGGGACGGGGAGCTGCTCTTCTGCGAGATATCTGACGACTTCCCCAGCCTCGCCGACAGGGAAGACGCCACCGCGGCCGACGACTTTCAGGAGACCATGTTTGTCTTCCCCTCCAAGTTGCCGCAGGACGAGCAGGACCTGCTCAGGACATACCTGTACCGGAGCATCCTGCGCCTGGGCTTCACCTCGGGCGTCTTCCACGTCGAGGCCCGCGTCAAGGACTCGTCCATGCACTACGTCGAGCAGCCCGGCGGCGGCGGCGTCGTGGTGGACCTCGAGCCGCTGCCATTGCCCCCGTCGAAGCAGCCCAGCGTGTTCCTTCTGGAAGTCAACGTCAGGCCGCCCGGCTACGTCGGCCTCATGACGGCGGGGTACACGTACGGGATCGACTATTACGCCCTATGGGCTCTCATGGCCGTTGACGATGCAACCCGCTTCAAAGCCTTGTCGCAGCCCTATCTCAACGGCCCACAGCATCATGCTGCCCTCGTCGTCATACAGCCCGAGAGGGGCGGCGTGGTGGTGTCCGAGGACCCTGGGATCGAGCTGCGGAGGCGCATGCCCGAGCTCATGGACAGGATTCCCCTGTACAGAGAGCTGTTCCTCAAGGGAGATGTCGTGCCGGAGCCAGATGGTCCTAATATGTGGTTCATCAGCGCCAACATGGTTGTTTCGAGGCATGGGCGCGAGGATCTGCTCCAAACGGTCGAGGCCGTTAGGAGAGAGTGGAAACATGAGATTGTGCCAGCTGCATAGAAAGTATTTACTACGAATAGCGTATGCGTCGTGAGACGATGGAGTAGGTATAGAAAGAAAGTAGGCATTATTCGCTTTTCAGACTTGTTCGTTCTTCCGCCGTCCGCGAGCCTGACGCTCTTATTCGCAATCTTTGGGAGTTTCCATGGATCTACGAGGACATCTGCCTGATCAGCATATCCCAGCTGTTGTCTACATTTCATACAAATATAGGGCTGCGCCATGGAATGAGGAAATTGTACGTGCGGTTTTGGTATGGGCGCAACATTGCCGGCCCGACTTGCTACGTGAAACGGGGCCAAGGGAGACAAACGAGATCGACATGATTCCTACGCACTCTGGGCTCAATTGTAGCCTCCCAAAGTGAAACGATGATCATGGCGGGCAATGTAACAGGTCTTGATGAATGAATTGTAAACAGTCCGAAGCCTTTGTGTGTAGGCACTTAGTTATTGCTTCTGTCGCGACGCGGCTTTCGCCATGCTTGCTGCAACATGAGCAGTGTTCAGTGTATTGAGTCCGCTAGGAATGAAATAAAATAACGTCAGCTTCGTGGCATAGTGTCAAGGAAAGATAGTCAGCCGTTTATCAACGTACGCAATGGATAATCGTCCCGTGTCTTGCAGATACACAGCGTGCTCTTCCCTTAGGTAGTTGACTTGCTCCAGGTCGAAGGCAGTGTACCTAAAAACAAGTGCATGTTAGCAAAAACAAATTCAGTAGACCTGGCCTGCCTGCACATTCCTGGACAGCGGCGGAAAAGCATCATCTTACAAGAACATGCCGACCTGGCTCGTCACAAAGCTCCAATCACCAGGAGCATTCTGCTTGACCAACTCTCTCTCCAACAACTGCCGTCTCTCAGCCATATCCCGCGCCATGCCCCTGAGATCCTCCTCCCACACTGTCCTGATGCGCGGGGTCCCGAGGATACTTGCCACCAGCTTGGCTCCGAACCGCGGTTGAGCGCCCGTCTCTGCTCTCGCCAGAAGCTTCATCTGCTGCTCGGCCCGCACTGCGGCCTGGGTCGTCGGCAGGGGCACGCAGAGATGTCCGACGCGCTCGCCGTACAGGCCAAACGACTTGCCGTACGTCGCAGCGAGCAGGAGCGGCGTGCCTAACTCGGCAAGCATGCGGATGGGCGCGCAGTCCTCGGCCACGCTGCCGGACACGAAGCCTGGGTAGGAGAGGTCGAGGAAGGCAAAGTGATGCTTGGCCTGGAACGTCTGGGCAAGGCGCTCCCACTCTTCTGCCGACGGGTCGCAGCCGGTCGGGTTGTTTCCGCACACTTGAAGCACGACGATGGACTGGGGCGGGATTCGTCCAAGGGCCTCGTTGAAGCTGTCAAAGTCGAACGCGTGGGTCGAGGGGCTGTAGTATGGCAAGTTGGCCGTCTCAAACCCTGCGTCTTGGAAGACGTTTCGGTGGTTCACTAAGGGACAACACATTAACCGCATATTCAGCAGATGGACGGTGTGTAACACAAGCACGCCCGAGAGAGAGACTTACCCCACGTCTCCGCGGGAATATAGACCTTTCCTCTGGGGTTGGCTTTGTACGGCTCATAATGCATCCGCAGGAACTTGGCCCCCATGTGACACGCTCCGCTGCCTCCTAGAGCCTGCATTGATGCCAGCCTTGATAGGAGTTTGGTTAGTCCCCGGCATACTTACCATGTTGCAAAGTACTTATTGCTTACCTCTTCTCCTTTATCAGCTGGCTCATCTCCCCAAACAGCAGCCGGGCGCTCCCATCTCGAAACGCGGCCTCGCCAAGGTGAGAAGCAGGATATTCATGGTCCCAGTTCGGATCATCAAACAGCATTTGCCGCGCCTGTAGTGACACGGTTAGATTTAAATTGCGCTCATGCAACCTGCGGAAAGAATAGAATGTCCTACTTACTAGCTTCACCGACGGTAAGACATACGGATTCCCCTCCAGAGTCTGATACACACCACACATGAGATCTGCCTTGTGGGGCCGGACATCGTGGGTGAATTGTGCTTGCAGGGCATTGAGGCTCTCTGCATTGATTGATAACCGGTTAGCTAGGCGGCCATGGTACCTCCTTCGGAATGACTGGCAATTACCAAGCTTCCCTGGGGGAACATTTTCCAAAGGATGCGCGACCTTTTCCTGCGCATTGGTGCCATCCGTCGAACGAGGGGCTCCGGAGACACCGCCAAATTTGTCGTTCATCACCACGGTCTCTAGCAGGTCGGACATGTTCGCTCGATGCTCCAGCATGATATCCAAGGGAGCCGGTAGTGGCTTGACAATGGTCTGCGATTTTGCCTGCAAGGCCCCTATGCGTGGCCTTAAAAAGAGGTCAAACCCGGAAGCCCATGCCTTTTCCGCTGGAAGCAGATGACGGTCCAATCGGCTCAGATACCTTGCATGGTCTGGAGGTGCAACCGGCCGAGTCGGCTCGGCGATATTCTGGGAAGCGGCCTTCGTCCGAAGTTGGTAGATCTGACGCACATGGAGTTCATCGGTGAAGGGTTGAGTGGACGCCGATGATTGAGGAAGAGATTTTCATCGTGTAGCTTCGACGTTCATTCAGGTAGCTTCGAACGTGACATTTTATTCAGTCTAGGTATATACTACTACACATCCTAGACAGACGGAGCAGACTTTGAGTACGACGGACGTGTCAATGCAAGACTTCACCTGGGTTCCACATCTTGCACCCATGTAGTCCTTCAAGTACCTAGGCACCCTATCTAGGCCACTGTAGTCTCACTTGTCTTGTTTGATAAAGTACTGTCGCTCGGCCGGCGCCCCCGCCTCATGCTTCCACAGCAATCGGTCAATCTTGCTCTTACCGCTGCCGTCGTCGTGACTCGCCTGGAAGTGCAGTTTGAAATGATCTGCCACCAGCGGATACGTGACCATCCGTCCCCTCTTGGCCTGCTCCTCGCGAGAGGCCAACCACGAGAATGTGTCGTGCTCGTGGTGCGACAGAGCCCACGCCTGGCTATCGAGCCCCTGAAAGGCCACTTCCAAGCCAGACGGCGCCGTGTCCCTCGCCCTCACGTCGATGACCCAACCGCGCTCCTCATCGCGATATCTGCCAACGTACTCCTCTGTAGACCGCGGCGGAGAGGTGTCGCCGCCTGTCGACCGCGCGGCCTTGAGATTCGCCTCGAACCTCTTGACGTTCAAGGCGGCGTTGCCTGCGGCCTCGGAAGCCAATGCCAGGTAGTCCGACGGCTCGGGCGCATCGATGAGCGCCTCGATGAGCGCCATGCTCACCCAGCCCGACACGTCGCCCAGGGCAATCGAGTTGGTGCAGACAACGACGCTGCTGTCGATCTCGGGCAGCAGCGCGATGGAGACGTGGTACCCAGGCAGACTACCGCCGTGTGCAATCAGTGGGCCGACGTGGGTTCTCGGTGTGATTTTGGGCATCTTCTTCACGTAGATGCTGTTCCATCCCATGCCGAGGACGGTATTGGGGAGCTGCGTGCGGTACCAGCCAAACGCGTACGACTTTTCAAGCAACGCTTTTGCAGTGAAGATGTGGCCCGACAGCTGCTGCAGTCCGTGCTTGATAACGGGCGGCGGGTTGCTCGCCTCTAAGCCGGCCTCGTGACGAAACGCCTTCAGGAGGGCGATGCTATATGCCGTCAGGTCGTCGGCGCTGCTGACGCCGCCCAGGGCCGGAGCCATGATGGTGCTGCCATTGATTGGAGGCTGCGGCATTGGGTAGAGCGAAGCATCGTCCATGGCTGCATAGGGCCTGGCAAGACCAGAGGCAGCCGAGGGCTGAATGGGCTCGACGGTTGTGTTCTTCAACCCCAGAGGCGCGTACACCTTCTCCTCGAGATACCGCGCATATGTTGTACCGCTGACACGCTCAATGACCTCGCCGGCCAGTGCATAGCCCCAGTTGCTGTAGCCCCAGTCGGCACGGAACTGGCCGGTAAGAGGGAGGCTGTTGTAGTACGTGAGGAAGGCCCTCTTCTCCAGCAGCAAGGTCGCATCTGCCCCCTGCCACCAAAAGTTGGACCGGCCCAGACCCGAACGGTGACTCAAGAGGTCAACAATGGTGAGGTTCTCCGTCACGGTGGCACTCGCCGTCTGCAGCTCCGGGATGATGCTCTTGATGTGTGTCTCCCACTTGAGCTTGCCCTCGGCGACGAGAGCGCTCACCGCGGCAGCCGTGAAGGTCTTGGCCATGGTCCCGATGGGGAACTGGGTGCTTCCGGTCACGGGCTTCTTGGTCTCCAGATCTGCGAAGCCAAAACTCGCGCGATGAACGGGCTCGCCATTGCGAGATACCGAGAGAGAGATTCCCGGGGCGCCGGCGACCTTGCAAATGGCTTGAATGACGGGCTCTAGAGCCTTGAGACGTCGTTGAAGTGTGGCCGTGTCAGCCGAATTGCTGGCCATGTTGTTTAGGATACAGGAGGCTTGCCAGTGATCAATTGTGAAAGTGAACAGACATCCCCCCCCATTTTACAACTTGTGATTATTGGTGACGGTCTAAATCTACGGAGTATCGGTGATTCTGATACAGGTGAAGTGTGACCTCTACGCACTTGGCCAGCAGATGTCCGAGCAAGCGACCACTTCAGGTATGCTCGGACATATGCACTTCCTGGCCTCCGGACATGCCATGTTTTCCACAGGCAGGTACCCTGTAGTGCCGCGCACCCACAGTGAGACGCTGACATAGCTCGGAACCCGGGCTACTACTCGTTCATGTTAGATCTGCTTAACGCCGAGGAGGTGGAGGTGTGGATCTATCATTCTATCTTCAATGTCAACCAAGACTTGAGATCTGATTGGTGATGAGATGGATCGCGATATGACAAATGCTACTTCGTCATTTGCCGCGCTCGTATTAAGCCGACGGACCGCCGCTCCACTACAGGGATCACAGAGCATCTAGGCCCTTGCGCGCACCTACCCTGCATGGCAGGAAGATCGTAGGAGCCGCTCTCTGCCAAGTTTCTTCTTGTCACATGCTACACTATTGCCGTTCAAATGTCATGGCTCAACGGTTAAGTCGGCCAGTTCTTGGCATGTGCGTCCATCAGTCGGCTCAATTATTTCTCAAGCCGATAACTAACCGACCGACCAGCCGATTGACCACTCTGCACCTCTCCCCCTTATTCTTCTTCTTTCAGTATAACGTGTGCGGATTGCTAGGCTAGGTCTCTAACTGTGTGTGGGTATTCAACACAGCTTCTTCTTCTAATATAAGAAATATATGGATCTATAGTAGGTAATGCGGCAAGGTTATCTCACAATATAGTGATCACATGTCTAGGTTAGGGGGTTCAACCTCAGCCCTCGACCTAGGATTGCAAAACTCTCATGTCCAGGCCCGTTTTACCACCATCATTTGCCCGACAGCCTCGCACACCTGCCGGATCTGCATTATGTAACGCGCAAAGTGGAAATCAAATGATCCCAAGCCAATGTTTTTCTGTTCCTGCGCCAAGCACATCTTGCTAAATAGGGCAATGATGTTGTCGGTGACACGCTTCTTCGAGGCGGAGCTTGCGCTGGGATTTCTACGTGACTCGATGTAGCAGCTGGCGGCCGAGAAGAGCCAGGGAGATTGAAGATCGTTGCCTAGGATGAGGGCGTGTTGCTCGACCATGGCGAGAGCAGATTTGACGAGCTTAGTCTGGGCGTCTAAGCTTATAGGGAGGGAAGAAATGCCTAGTTGGTGTCAGTAAAATAGCACTCTTGACGATGAACTGCTCATACAGACAGAGGAGGGTGGGTATTACCGTAACTAGTTGCGCCGTTCTCAAGAAGACACAAACATAGGCCTGCTCGCAAGAGATTTGCCTTTCCGAGAGCTATCGGGCTAAACCCTTTATCCGCAACCAGCTCGTGTATCTTGATGATTGTACTGGCTGAGCGTACACAGATGAACCGCTGAAAGTCGGCATCTAACGCTGGAGAAGCGGACCCTGTGTCTTTGGCAAGGGCGAGTGGGAGATGCAGTAGAAGCAGCAGCTCATGTAGGTACAGCTCCAAGACGGCCCGATATACCAACCCCCGATTGCGTCCTGCCACGTTCGGTGCCGGGTCAGACCAATTAGGCAAGCCGTCCAAAGTTTCAAATATCTGCACCCGAAGCGCCACAAACTGGGGTTGGCCCAGCGAATTATGTGTCTGCGGGTTATTTACTAGGTCGTTGATTTTATAGCGAAGCGGTCGGATCGAGTGGGCCACCTTGGCAAACGAGCCATCTTTGAGCTGGCCATGCAGCTCATTAGGGGGCTCAAACTCGGTGCTCGAGTCGTAATCGCCGTCGTTGTAGCCTCTCGGCTGTCCAATGTCGGCAAGGAGATTGGAGGCCATGGACGGGACGCCGCACTCCATGCTGGCGGCGATATCCAGCTCAGCAACGGCAGACCAAACCTTGTGTCGTAGCTCTCGCTCATAGATGGTTTCTTCTACGCCCAAGAGATTCCAATCTCTGTGAATCCCATTCGAGATGGCATCGGCGAGAAGAGTCTGTGAAGCAGTGTAGTGGTCTTGGGGGTCAATGTCGTTCAGCGTCTTTGAGAAGAGCAGTAAACATCTAAGCTGGAATGCATGGAGCGTAGTGCTTTGAGCCGCCGCTCGATATCCATGCCATGTTTCCACTGCGTGCAACCATTTCGCAGCTTCATTTCGGGCAGTGGAGCTAGCTCCGTCAAAGGACAGCGGCTCTTCCAAAAAGAGACACCTTGCACATGACATGACGGCAAGGAGGATGGCATTGAACCGGGCCGGATCATTGTGCGTGCCGTCCCAGTAGTTGTGGTATTCATGCCAGAAGGAGGGAACGTGGAAGAGGGCATAAATCCCCGTGAAGTGATCAAAGTAGGACTCTGCAAGGCGGCGACAGCGATCTTGCGGTGGGAGGAGACGCTTCATGACTTGCTCGACGCCATCTCTCGAATAGGGTGGCAGAGGCTCCTCCGGGCTGGGTGTGTAGGTAGCCCATTGCGGAGCGCCAAGGATGTGGTGATGCTCGACAGTCTGTTTCATGAACTGGCGGAGGTCTTGGAATGAGGCCATGATGCTCGTCGGGTGGCTGGGGCCCCGGAATCGACCCTTCAGGCTCTTCCGGTAGTCCACGGAGAGTGGCTGCTGCTGCTGCTGCTGCTTCTGCTGCTGCATCTGTGATTCGAGGGAGTCGACGAGAGTGTCACCACTCAAGACGTCGTCGGCAGTGTAGCTACTATCGGGCTCCAGGTGAATCTGAAACGGCAGCCACGGACTTAGTTGGCCGCTGCTATCCCCGATGAGCGTAGCATCAAAGTTGTCGAGTGTGGGTGACGGCAGAGGGGGGCTCTCCGACGGGTTGGGAGCGTTTGCTATCAGGCCAGCCAAGTCCATGTCCGAGAACCGAGGATCGTACTTGCAGAGTTCCGGGTTGCCTACGTTGATGCAGCGCGAGCAGATAGGCGTCTCTCGTCCGCACTTGAGCTTCCTGCGCTTACACTCAAAGCAGGAAAGGACGAGACGTTTGCGTTTGGTTCTCGACTCGGACATAATGGGGAGCAGCGCGCGCTACGACGGCCGTAGACAGCCAGCATTGTTTTCATAAATATAAAAAAAAGAAGAAAAAAAAAAGACGAATGCGCTGCGCCGCACCCCGCGCGTTCAATGGCGGGCGAGGGAGCAGGTTGAAGAATGCACACAGGGCTCCCTTCCGCCGTCCGCACGTTACATCACTGTCTCTGACGTGGAAGGATGACATCTTGGACGAATCTGGAAGGAGCTGAAGGACCTTATGTTGGGCGTGAAGATGCAATAAGTAAAGGCGTGAACAAATAGTAGTCTCAATCAAAAGGACTAGCCCCTGGGCCTTTTATGGGGCACTAGCGCTGTGCGAGTTTATTGAGCGTCTACTGCATTGGATTCGCTACGCTCGATTCCATCAGATTGATGTGTGACCAAGGCCATGTGGAGCCTGAAGATGGTGATTTTATTGCCTCGGATGTCTCCGGCCCCCGCTTATCTTGAGAAGGTTTTTATGTCAATCTCACATAAGACAGATATTGTTATGGGGGCCCTATAGGTATGTCTGTTGACTTGGAGGCGTGGAACACCAGGGCTCCAGCGTGGTTACGCGAGACATGTCAGAACCGGCAGTTCGGCACTTTATGCATCAGGTGTACGAATAGACTCGAGGCGTTAGTTTTTTGTTTTTGTCTCTCCCACACCCTTATAAAAACTAACACTTTAACTCAAGGCATAGCCCGAAGCATCTTTCCCCTGAGAACGCATACATGGAACGCATATACATGTTCAAGCTGTCCAACGCCAGTTATGCCGGCACCGTGTTGAGTTGGAGATGGAGGGTTGATCTTGGCCTGAATAGGATATAGCCGAGTGTGGCTCCGGATGGCAGACATTAGCCGTTGACACTGGAGATTATGTACCTGGGGCTTGCACATGTGTTGAGGTAGTTACACATGCCGATGTATCAGCTCCGCGTGCTGGAGGGTTCCTGTGGCGAAACAATATGTACCATTGGCTCCTGTACGGGGGCCTCCTACTTTCGGGTATTTGGTCCAATCGTCTATTGTCACAGTTCCACTATTGCGAGCTTGCTTGCAGGCCCCACAAAGCCAACGGGTAAGCAAAATATTTCTCCGCGCTCGCATCTCAGCGCCGCTACCAGCTAGTGCAGTGCTAGGATTTTGATCCCGTCGGCTCGGCTCGTTCCTTCTTGGAGCATTGGCGCCGAGACTCACAAATCCCCAAGAGAGCCTCAAGAATCGGCATAATGTGCCGCCAGCCGCTATCCCTGCTTGAGAAGTGCATCACTATTTTAGTGTTACTGCAGGTTTAACCATCAGGCAGCAATAAATCTCTGCATTTCCACCAATGTTGGTTAAGAAGAGACTGTATCTTGCCGGTTTTATCTGCCGTAGCTGCTGCCGGTAGATAAGTAACCCATAGGTCTTTGAATTATGTAGGGCAAGATAGCAAGCCCGGTCACAACCAACATCTACTATGCAGCAGCAAGTTTCTTTTTCATAAGGGCGATTAGATAAGATAACAGGCGGCGGTCATCTACCTACCTAGTCGGCTCTACGCGATCTGATCTGCACGGAGCGGGCCGGCCTGCCCAAGGCGACTTGATCTCCTTGGCTGCGGTAAGACTACCACCAGGTATCGCGCGGGAATCGAGGCCAATCGTAGCCATTACTCCAATTTGCCCACATTTACGATGAGATGACAAGAGGTTGCACCAGCATGTGTGCGGGGACAAGCGATAACGCCCCACTGCTGCAACCTTTTGTATTACATCCAATCTCAGCTGAGGTAAGATACAGCGGGCGATTATTCCTAATCCTTGCGGCCAAGTCGACGGTTCCTCCCCTCACTGCCTCGCCACGATTTCTTCCTACATTGTCTACGTCTTGTTTCACGACGCTTGCGCCTTACCCCTCCCACACCAGCCAGTGACCCGCCAAGCTAAACAAACGCTTCCCCGGCTGACGATCAAACGCAACTCAAGATCTAATACCCATAACTTTATGAAAACTACAGTAGAGGGGTGAGGCTAGCCTTGGGATCTATTGAGTAAAGTTAATAATATATAGGAGGGCTAATAGCTAGCTAAGTAAAAAAAGCAAGTAAAGGAAGTTAAAGAAGTAGCTAGTAAGGTAATATTTATAACTTAGGGTATTAAGTAAATAGTACAAGAGCCTGAATAAAAGCCTTGACTTATATAAAAAGAGCTTAAAGACTTTTAACTTAAGGTATAAGCCTAACTAGCTATAAATATTTCAAAGTTAACTTTCTATATTTAAGGGTTAACTTTTTGTATCTTAAGTTATAAAACCAAAGACCTTTAGTCTCTTCATATGGTTATTATATATAATAAAATAAAAGAAGCCGCAAACCTGAATGCTTTCCCCAATCGACCGCGCTTTCATGATGACGGTCTGCCGCGGCACGATATGTCATTGGCGAATGGCATCCAGGCAAGGTCCAGGGCCATTCTGCGCCAGACAATGGACAACTGCGACTACACGGACTTTTTTTATGAGGAGTTGGATATGGAAGATGACATTGACAAATTGATGACTTACGGGAGCCAGAATGCAGATATGGAAAGTGACGAGAAACATGGCAAAATTAGACAGTGATAGATCGGATAAATACAACATTTCAATACACTTATGGGAACAAGACTCAACAAGATTGCATTCGCTGCTCCATCCCGCAAAGACTCCAGCCAAGACGCTGAGAAAACATGGCCGCTCCAGGGCATGATGGACCGTCTCATGATACAGCTTAATATCTTGTTACCAACCATACTCGTACTAGCTGTAACCCTCGCATCTGATTGAATCCAGTTTCCAGAGTATCTTTGTATATGTATCTAACTTTTTACTTTTCGTACGAACCCACTCCACCGAGACAAGATTAGGTCTTGATGCTGCTCACGGCACGCCGGCGACCCAAGGGCACACCCAACAACAGCCTGCGCTGTGACGATCGGGAATCTCCATCGCTAGTCTAAGTGACATTTTGAAGCAAACTAACTATATTATCGATGTGTCTGTGAGCAGAGAATTGTGCAATAGTACCGATGCATCGCCTGCGTCTTTGGGCAATGACGCAACGGCTTCATTGGTTTGAGGGTGCTTTGCTGTTTTATCTTCCGAGCCATCCGTGATCCGTACATGGTCCCTCTCTCTATGACCCAGTGGAAGAGAATAAAAAATGGGGTGAACTTTTGTTATTCAAGAAGCCCGCCCGGGGCAAGCTCAACAACCGGCTTCCTCTTCACTAGATTCTACACGATTCTTCTAGTCTTGTCTAAATGACTTTGTCTCCAACTTCATCCAATGACAATTGTCTCCCAGCTTCTCCACACTTTGGCTGTAACAAATGTTCTGTAATCTGTCTTGCAGCCCTGACAAGCTCCTTTCTCGTTTTGCCAACTCCAACGTGTCCAGTTGAACGTATTGATACGCTTGTTCACCCAACTTACTACTCTGTTGCTTCTAGCGATTCATCACGCACGAAGGCCACAGTGTTTGGCGGCAGGGGCGGATTCGCGGCAAGGAAGTCTTCGAGGCAGTAGACTTCAGAGTATCTGCGCTCCTCGTTGGAACATGATGACGAATCGATGATGCTGTCTTACTGCCCACCAGTCATGGTGTTTTACGTAACAGTATCTTTATTCTTGTACTGCTCTGCTAGTGGAAGTGCTTTGTCATCCCCAACGCATATCGTCCTATGCATCGCACCTATTCACCAATACAGCGTCCCTCGTAAGGAGAAATGATTTTCTACCCACTTGTTTGGGAACCTTTCCTCTCCACTTTCGCTATTGTCCAGGGGACAAAACTTCAGTAGTAGATAATATATCGCCGTGAAGTACCTCGTAGACTCGCCGTCGTGTTTCGCCCGGAACTCTGCATAGTATCGTCGAAGCTGGCGACCTCGAAGAAACGGACAAGTTTTGTTGTGTGGCATGATCGAGATTCTCAATGGATGAATTGTTCCGGGTCATGAAATTGATGCTTTTGTCGTTCTAAAACAAGGATAGCTACTTGTGCAAAATGGGAGAGGATTGAAACGGCTAATCCTGTATTAGACCTAAGTTATATTTCCAGGTTGTTGACTCGCCAAGAACCATTAAGCGCCGGTTCTTGTCTCTTTTTTTCCGTCTCTGTTCCAGCCAGCTGACAACAAAGCGTTTGCAATTTGTCCATCATTATCAACAAATGCGGTTTTGGTTTCAGGACACTTCTTTCTTAGGATCTGTCAAAAGTCATTGTGATAGTAACCGTGCTCAGCCTGAACCTCACGACATGTGTGAAACACTACGAAACCAAGCATCATGGAACAACTATTGTCTGATTTGGATTGCTTAGGACCACATGGCCTAAGTTAAGCTCTAGGCATGTTACAAACCATGGTGGGCGATGGGCTTGGCTGTCTACATTCAGAAAACGAATGACAGATTTGTCTGTTCGTTGAAAAAGAGTAAAAAGCAAAGATTGGACGTCAATTTCTTCAAAGGATCTAACAGTGAATAAAGCAAGGTACCGATTGGTTATGTTCTATTGGGTTCTAATATCCGTGTTGGCCCCCAATAGCACCAAGAAAGGAATCTTTGCTGTTTTATTAAGCTGTGTGAACCATGAGGAATCCTTTGTTCCTCTAGATTAGACCTTTTCCCACCAACCTGACTAGATTCATCAATTATCAGATCTTCCTTCTCAAGGCTCCCCGTGATATCGCGATTCCTAGTGGTGACGAGAATTGCACGGGCTCACTGACGAGCCTGGTTATCCATCAGTACCTCGGCCGTCTAGGATTACACTACCCATCAGCCGGTCCAAAAAGTGCTTCTTATATCTGTTATGAGCCCGGTCACCCATGCGATGGCCTCTACGTGCACCTGCAGAGATGGCCAGCGGCGATCTAGTTGTTCTGGGCTGGGCCCTTGAGTACGCTTCCGGCCGTCGATGGGTTCTCGAGACACAAACCCCGACCAGCTCGTTCTCTAGGTCTGAGACACGCTGCACGGCCCCGGTCTTGTCGTTCCGCGTCGTCTGGAGTCTTTGGTTCACCTACTGCTGCATCTTGCAGGCTGTCTCTGTTGGGTGGTCTACTGTTGATGCCATCCCCTCTACGAGACACTACTCTTTTGACCACCATTGTTGAGGCATCTCGGATCCCGCATTGAAATGGCAGCATTGCCTTCTGCAACATACTGGTAGAAGACGGAGTCTTGGAACCGTAACTGAACCAACTTCCAAAAGCGTGTATAGAGGTTGGTTATTTAAATCGGATATAGGTAGCTCTTGTGCCCTAATATAGTTCTTGGATGCCTTATCTCGCAGTGAACTGTCGCGCCTCATAGATACTCTCCATCGGGCCGAATCTGATCTGGAGAGTCGTCCCGGCCTTCCGACCCGCCACCAACAAGCATCAAGAGTCGTGCCATCCCTCAACTGTCACTTATCATTGTTCTGGTGACCCAGTGGGGCGACTCAGGCTTCATGATATGGCCTGGTCAAGGGTCCATGAGCGGCATATCTTTGTTTCTGATGAGCCGCAATGGTATGAAGAGACTAGCCGGTGGAGCCCAGTCTTAACCGCCACCTGAACTGTTTTCTGTTATTGCAGACAGCATGTTGTCTCTTCGATAGTAACCACACAACATGTTTCGCATCTTTACCACCGTTGCTCCACTGACTTCACATCTCTCGGTCGTATTCACGTCGCATGAAAAGATGGATAACCTCTCATTCAGCCAATTTCTGTTGGCTGGTCTATCGAGTGTCAATCCTCGCGAGCTTTACCTTACACTCCAAGGTCGTCCGTCGTTCCTCGCCGATGGACACTGTCGGCCTAGCAACAACAGTCCCTACGAGTCTCTTGGTAGTTGTTACCTCGCTAAGCCTCTTTCTGCTCAGGATGGCACAGGCGTTACCCATCTACCTGAGCCAAATCACGTTCACTAAGCAACCACATCACCGCTGAACTTTTACCCGCTTTCCATGCAAACCTCTCTCCTGCCTCCAACCTTGGCTAGAATACAGCTCGCGCCAACTGCCGGGAAGCCTATATTAGCGTTCTCGTCCCAAACACCTCTTCTGCTACCCTAATAAACCCTAGAAAGAGAACCACGGGAAACTTGATGATGACAAACTTGAAAAGATTCGATCAAGTGCATAAATATCTCGAGGACGCTCGTCGGGTGTCAAATTTCTACTCAGTTGGCATGGCGGTGGACGGGGACTCTCCATTATAGCTCTCGACGGACTGAATGAGCTCAAGACTTGCAAGAGGGGGCAGTTTCTAATACCAGTTATATTTATCGTCGACAAGATCCAGGCAGTCGAAATACGTCAAACCATCGACCACCGTAAAAATACTAACGCCGCGCCGGCTTCTACCGGCCCAAACTTGGCCAACCGTCTAGACAAACCGCGAGAAGAATGGAACTCGGAGATCCTCGCGGTTATGGGTCCGGTGCTGCAGACGAGGCAGTGAGCGGAGCGAGTGTGAAGGGTGTATCGTAGGCTCGCTGAAGCGGCTCCAGAATCTTGAGGATAATGAATCATTGTGTAATTCGATATGATACCAATAGAGGTCCCCCAAAATGGGAAAACCCCCCAGCCAGTAAAGCCAGCATTCAATATGTTATATAGCTCTGCCGTTGGTCCCTTGACAGTGCATCTCCTCGCCCACTAGTATGTTACACTAAAGATGCTCCAAAAAGCCTGACGCTTCTGCCAGGTGAGCGCCTTCTTCCGGTCGGCAGCCAAGTACGAGTTGACATCCTTGAGTTTGAGTGAATGTCCCTTGCTAGGTGCGAAATCCACAACAAAGATGACAGCCTTCCCAGCCGCGTTGCAAAGTTTCAAGTTGTCACAGATGTAGAGGCCAGTATCGGCGGAGCTGATAGTGAACTCATTCCCTCCAATCTCGACTGCGTGAATGACCCAGCCCTGCTGAACATTGTCATGGTCCCTACCAGCAGCGCTCAATACCACAGCGCCCCGGCTCGACGAAGCAGTCAACGCTTGCCCCGATGCCTCAAGAGTAAGTGTGCGGCCCTCGGTGAGGAGACCCCGGACTGGCTTGAACCCCTTCTCGGCAAGATGACTCTGGTGGCATTGTCGGATCCCTCGCCGGAGTAGGGAACAGGAGGTCGTCCAGAGCCGTACAGAGACGCGCAGTGTGATGATCCATCATACTCACCCTTGCTGTTTCTATGAGGCTCGGGAGCCTGAGGTAGACCTGGCACGCTGTAGTCGGGATTATCAAAGTCGAAGGCGTTGACAAGGTTGGCCATGTTGTCGCGACGCCATGGAACTATCTCGTCCGTCTTGACATCACGGCCTTTGGCAGCCTGCCATTTCTCGATGAACAGTAGTTGGGACGTGTGGTCGCTGTATTCAGTGTACACGGCGCCACCTCGAGTAAACGGGGAGACTATGTAAAAGGGCACGCGGAAGCCAGGGCCGATTGCTGTGCGGCCGGCTGCACCATACGGGTCGTCGATCCATTCGCCAGGGGTTCCGTCTGGAGCATGGTAAGGGTTGACGTGATCAGCCCATCCACCCGTCTCGTCATAAGAGACCATCAAGACTGTTTTGGGGTATTTGGGAGAGTTTATGACGGCTTCGGCGATCTTTTTCTGCAACCAAGATCCGTCATGTGGCGAGTATGGAGGATGTTCCGACAGCTGCATCGGCCCGACGATGTAGGAGACTTCGGGGAGTGTGCCGTTGGCGGCCTGCGAGTAAAAGGTGTCCAGAGAGAACCCTGTCATGCCCTTCTCGTGCAACGAAGATCCCTTCTGCGAATCTTGGAACTGTTCGAACCAAGCATACGGGTTGTCGTCAAAGTTGTCAGCGTCCTGGTATACACCCCACGAGACACCGGCTTCCTCATACTTCTCAGCGACGGTCTTCCACTTCAGGGGGTAGCAATTGATTCCATCCCGGTCACAGCCGGGTGTCTCATTGTTGTCAATGTAGGGGTAGCCCCCTTCGTCCTTGCTCTGAGGAGAACCGGGGACATTAATCGAGCCGCTAACCCACATGACTCATCACTGTGTTTAACTTAAATTGTAATTCTGTATTTTTGACTTTAGGTAACCTTTCTTTTTAAGATAGACTTTCCTTTCTATATTATAATAATAAGCTCTTTATTAAGTTCCCTAATTAATATACTTACTTTTCCTTACTTCTTTTATAAATATAGTTATTTAAATACTTTTTAAATTATATCTAGCCTATTTAATAATTCTTATATTTAATCTTTATATTTTACTTATTTTATATTATTTAAGAAAACTTAATTATTAGACTATAGGTCTATATTATCTAGTAGTAACTATTTCTATAGTACCTCTAATTAGTAGTATTCTTCCTTAAGGAAGATATAGTTATCTATCTTAAGGTCTATAAGCCTAAAGAGAAAGAAAAGGCTATAGCTAAGAGTAGCTAGATAGATATATTACTTATTACTAAGCTTCTTATTATTTAATAGCTTAAAATTAATAAGGTTTTTAAAATATTTCTATTAATATTAATACTTAATTATTTTAATCTTAAGGTTACTATTATTAAGATTATTAAGGATATTATATAAATTCTATATATTTATATTAAGATAGTTTATATAGTTATTTTAGCTATTATTATAGATAAAAGCCTATATTATATATTATAAGAGAGATATTTTTAAGGTTATATAAGAGAGAGAGAGAGAGAGGAGTATATATTATATATATTAAGTTGCTAGATTAAAGTATATAATAGGTCTATTTATCTCTAATCTAGAGGCTAAGGTATTATCTTAAA